>ML107061.1:20745-41391 GCA_003697995.1 Taxidea taxus jeffersonii | reverse complement strand
GTTTGAGGGAATACAGGACTACCAGCATGACTAGCACTACAGAAACACTGGAGAATTTGGGGAAATATCATTAAGGAACTTTGATGAGGCTTGATTTGGACAGTTTGGATGCTAAACCGATACCAACTGAAAAGAAATGAGATCAGTTTAGAAAAGCTTCAACTTGCAGATGGAAGGGTCAGGAATGGCAGTGCCCATGATGGAAATGAAAAGCCACAATGAGCTAGAGGACTTCATAGAACTGAGATGGTCTCGCCTTCATCAGCCAGGAGTTGAAATTCAGTGTCATTTGCATTGATATCCCAATATGCCTCCACAAGCCAAGTCCTCTTCGCTTGAACAAAGCCCCGTCTTCTAAGGAAATTCATCCCCCAAATAAGCTTCTAATTCTTAGAGAACTTGGGTTTCATTGCTTACTTGCTAGATCCAAGTGTGGATGCCTGGCTCAGGGCTGGCAGTGGGAGCAATTCATAGCCCCTGTTGCCCCGAGGCCGACGTGTGGAAATCCAGCCACAGTCTTCTCGTTTTCACAACGGGTCCACCGTGCACGGGGAAAGAGAGCGCATTTCTGCTGTGGCACATGCTGATGCGGGCCCGGTTTTCAGAACGAAGTTAGCAGAGAGGGCTCTGAAGCCTACACTGCTTGAGTTCAAATCCCAGTCAAATCATTTGACCTCACTCCTTTCTCTTGTTCAAAATGGATTCACAGTAGTAACACCTATCTCGGTGTTATGATTAAATATTAACTAAAATAATTCGTGGCAAGTATTCGTACAGCTCCTGATTCAATTCAAGTCTGATGTCTCCCTATTATCAAACCCCAGTTTTTATAGCTCTAAGTCATTCATTCACACAAGCAAGCACGCGCACACATGCACACACACACGTCTATATTCCCCAATAGGCTCATACCCACGTGGTGTGACTGGTTTGGCCTGTTTCCCAGTATTAGCCATGGTATTTACCCAAATATATTGGCCATCACCACCCTCTGATACCTGAGACTTGGTGCCGACTTGCTGAGGCGGACCCCTTCCCTAATCGCTTCCTCATTCCCAGACATATTCTCTCCATAGACTCTCCTTTGTCTCCGAAGTGCCAAACTCTTTCCTACCTTAGGATTTCTGTACCTGTTAAAACTTCTTCCTTCAGTGGAACTTCTCCCCACTCTCTCTAATTTCTACTTAACCTTCAGGCCACTGAGAAGACTTCTCTACACTTCCATCTGTGAGCCATTTACTTATCCAGATACACTTATGGATGGATATATAGCCTGTCTTTGTGAAGTCCGACGTAAGAAATCCATAGACATGGTATAAATAGAGCTTTGCGGGATGCCTGGGTGGCTCAGTTGGTTAAGCAGCTGCCTCCAGCTCGGGTCATGATCCCAGAGTCCTGGGATCAAGTCCCACATCGGGCTCCTTGTTCGTCAGGGAGCCTACTTCTCCCTCTGCCTCTGCCTGCCACTCTGTCTGCCTGTGCTCGCGCGCTCTCTCTCTCTCTAACAAATAAGTAAATAAAATCTTTAAAAATAAATAAATAAATAAGTAGAGCTTTGCTCTGGAACAAAGCCAAGTCGGCTCTGTTCACCATAACTGAAGACAGAAGTGGTCATGTACAGTCATTTTAATCTTAGTCATCCTGTTTTCATTTTTCTTAGTTCTTGAGTGCTTGCTCTGTTTGTGCTTAATTTCAAGGTGTTTTAGGAGCATTATTAATCTCATTATGTCCAATGAATGTACAAGTGGCGAGGATGATGAAAACAACTAATTAGTGGCATAGGATCATGATGGAAACAAAGTGAAACCTAACATTAATTGATGTGCATATGTTCATCACTGATGTGGCATCATTTGGAGTTAGGAACAAATAGACTTATAAAAAGTCTTTGGAAATTCAACTCATTTGTACCCAGAGGAGTTTCTATGTTTGGTTTTCTGGTTATATTTTGATATCTCTGTATCTCTCTATAAGTTCCATGATGCTAGGAATCAATGTTTTGTTTGACGTGGAATTGAAGAGTCAGTCTCTCAGAGCGACTATAATGATTTCTGACATTAAGTACCTAGTGTTAAGCCAAACTTCACAGGTGACGGGCATAGTCCCCCATAAGACTGCCCTCATTTCAGGACACTTGGGTGGCTCAGTGGGTTAAAGCCTCTGCCTTTGGCTCAGGTCATAATTCCAGGATCCTGGGATGGAGCCCCGCATCGGGCTCTCTGCTCAGCAGGGAGCCTGCTTCCCTTCCTCTCTCTCTGCCTGCCTCTCTGCCTACCTGTGATCTCTATCTGTCAAATAAATAAATAAAAATCTTAAAAAAAAAAAGAAAAAAACTGCCCTCGTTTCAAATACCAGTCACATGTTGAGGCTACCTATGTCCTCAGGCTACCTTCCCTTTTGGCCAGCTGGCTACAGATTCAAAGTTTCCCATTACCCCTTAGGGTTTGAAAATTCACTAGAGCAACTCACAAAACTCAGGAAGGTACCTTAATGATTATGAGTACTGTACTAAATGATCATAGTTGTATTATAGAAAAAGAACACAAATCAGAACGAGCCCAAAGAAGAGGCATAGAGAACATCAAAGAAGGTCCCAACTGTGAAGGTTCTTTGTCCTCAGGATGCATGTTAGGCTCTCAGTACACTGATGTGGGCCAATATGCAGAGTATTTGCCTTGGAAGATCACCTCAACTTCAGTATCCAGAGTTTTTATCAGAATTTCATTAATAAAAGCAAGATTGGCTCAGTCATTACATATATGACTCAATCTCCAGCCTCACCCACTTCCTCTGAGGTCAGGCTTATCTCATGTGGCTCAAAGCCCCAAAGTCTAATCTCATGGTTGGTCTTGCCAGCGTAGCCAGCCCCCATCTTGGCCCATTTCATTAGCATAAACTATCTGGGAGTCTACTTCTATGCATACTTTCAAGTGTGATCTGAGGGGTACACCATGATTAACAAAGACACACCTCCTTACTTAGGAAATTCTAAGGGTTTGGAAGTTACCCTCTAGAACCAGAGACAAAGGCCAATGCCATTCTTTATTACACTGTGATACATAGTGCAATAAAGGCTTGTTGAATAAATGACCCATTGGAGTGTTAGGTCAGGTTACACTGGATATTGCTAAGACTCTGCCTGGAATAAAGATAAGAGAAAACGTGATTGAATCTAGCAATTAGGTGATTGTATTCAAAGCAGTTTCAGATGTTAATTGATTAAAGAATAAATGGGAGTTGAGGTTTTATAGATTACTCTATTAAGATGTTTTAGGGTGACTAGCAAGTGGAAGATAGAGGATATAGAGACATGAATATGTTCTTAGCATGATGGGAAGGTGACAGTGGACTAAAAGAGAGTATAGAGAGAACTGATAGGGCAAGTCTAGGTAGCCTTATGGATGGCTGAATTCCTTAAGCACTGCTAGATGGCCAAATAGAAGTCTCAGTGATGAGACAGAAATGATTCATGATGGCTTGTAATGCTCCTTTTAAACTGCAAATTTCATAATTCAGCTCTGTGGAAATACCTTTGTTCAAAGAAGTTTGTTCCTCTAGGCAAGCAGTTCTTAATGAGAGGTGGTTTTGCCCCTCAAGAGACATTTGATGATGTCTAGAGACATTTGAGCCAGTCATTCCACTTCTGCCTATATACTCAGAAGAACTGAGAGCAAAAACTCAAACAGATATTTGAGAACATATGCTCGTGTTCACAGCAGTACTATTCCCAAGAGACAAAAGGTGAATCCAAACTAAGTGACAATTGGCAGATGAATGAAATAATAAATGTGGTGTATCTGTGAAATGGAGTATTATTCAGCCTTTAAAAGGGAGGAAATTCTGACATGCTATGACATAAACAAACTTCGAAGACATTACACTAGGTGAAATAAGCTGGTCGCAAAATAAACCCAAATATTGTATGATTTCACTATTGTAAAGCACCTAGAGTAGTCAAAATCACAGAAATAGAAAGTGGAGTAGAGATTACCAGGGACTTGGGGGAGGTGGGAAAGGCAAGTTATTGCTGAATAGGTATGAAGTTTGAATTTGGGAAGATGGAGAACTGGAGATGGATGCCAGCCGGCAATGGTTGCACAATACAAATGTACTTACTGTCACTGCAATGTATACTTAAAAATGATTAAAATGATACTTTTGATGTTATGTATATTTTACCACAACCCCCCCCCCCAAAAAAAGACTCAAGTGGTAGCTACTAGCATACAGTGGGCAGAAGCCAGGGCTGCTGCTGAGCATTCTACAATGTACAGGCTGGCTCCTGCAACAAAGAATTTTCCAGCCCAAGGGTGCCTGGTGGCTCAGTTATCTAAGCATCAGACTCTTGACTGTGGCTCAGGTCGTGATCTCAGGCTTCACACTCAATGGGGAGTCTGCTGCTCTACCTCTCTTTCTCTCTCTCCTTCTGCCCCTCTTCCCACTCATGTGCTCTCTCTCTCTCTCTCTAATAAAATAAAATAAAATCTTTAACAAAATAATAATAATTAAAAACCCAAAGAATTTTCCAGCCTGAATATCAATCAGGCTGAGGTTCAGAAATCTTACTTTCATAAAATACTGAAAGAACAATGGTAAGAGGCTGTGTAGAGATGCTGATGTTTTCATTTTTATACTGCCTTTTCACACTGAGCCCACTTTTCTGATTTTGTCAAATTTCACTGGCCAAATCAAGCAAAAAAGAAGCAAAAGGGGGTGGGGAACAAAGGAGAAGAGCAATCACTTACACCTCAAAATAGAATTTAGAATTTTTCAATTTCTGAGATCAATCGATTGATCGATCTATGTATCTATCTACCTATCTATTTATCCATCTAATAATTTCACCATTAAAGTCTGAAACTATGTAAGACTCACAAGCTTGGCTTGAATTCTTCACATTTTGTTGTGTTCCCAAATCTATTCTATGCATGTTCCAGAAACTGATAATAAACTATACTAGCAATAATGTATTGCTACAGTATTTATTGCATGTAAAATATATGTATATAATCTGCTTTAAATTTTGGCAAAATTTCAATGTCTTCTACAGATGTCTTTTCTACAGAAAAGAAGGCATCTTGGTTTAAAGAAGGTGTTTATTTCTCCTGTTTAAAAACGATAGAGAAGTCTGATGAAGAATCATTTTTTCCACTACTGCACAATTGTTTCAAAGAGAAAAATGTTTCTTGTTAAATAACCAAAACAAATTAAAACTTGAAAGAACAAGGGCAGTAAAGGAAAATTATCTTTTACGTTTTCTATCCATTGGGCCACTGGATCAATGGCCTTTCAATTCAATCAAATAAACCTCTGATCCAGTCGAATAATCAGTCAGTCTTACTGTTTTCAAGAAATCGGGCAGCTTACTTGATTGAAAATTATAGAAGTAATTGTGTGTGTATATGTGTGTGTGTGCTGGGCCACTGCATTTGAAACAGATTGAAGTGAAAAAGAACTATAGTTTGAAAAACACAATGGCTTTGGAAAATTTTAGTGTTTTATCAATTTATTATTTGTTTACTCCTCCATCTTGTTCCATAAAAACGATTTAAGGCAACTCTGAGTATTTTTATAATCTATAGTCTTTTGTCTTATGTTTGTGACTATTTTGTAGACTGGAAGCTAAATACTAAATTATTAAAGATGATGGAAGGAAGAAAGAAAGAGAGAGAGAAAGAAAGGAAGGAACTAAGGAAGGGAGGGAGGGAGGGATGGAGGGAGGGAGGAGAGAGGAAAGAAGGAGGGAGAGAAGGGAAGGGAAAGGAAGGGAAGAGAAGGGAAGGAAAGAAAGAAAAGGAAAAGAAAGGGAAGGAAAGGAAAGGGAAGGGAAGGGAAGGAAAAGAGAAAAGCAAAGTAAAGAAAAGAAAAAAGAAAAGGGAGGGAAGGATAGGAAGGAGGAAAAGGGGAGAAGAAGGAAGGAAAGAAGGAGGCTGGTGAGGAAGACATAAAGGGAGCAAAGTAATATCTAATATCTTTTAACCCAATGAATTACTTCATCTCAAAGACCATTTCAATAACTTTAATCAATAACACCATTAACAGACAAAATATGCATGTTACTTGCAATTAATTTGTATTCAAGGATACTATAACTGTAGAAAAAGTTGTTTATTTAAGTAGAATGAAATGTGGTCTGAGTCAGCTTGCCTGTTTTTTTACTTTCTGTCAGCCGTTTGCCCTTCTGAAAAACACTACAATTTTTTTGGGAAAAATCTCTCTCTCTCCCCATCGTAGTCTTGATGGCTGTTAAATCCAGGTGTCTGCCTTCCCACTGGGGAGACCCAGCAGCTGCTGGGGGCTCTATTTACTGAATCTTTTCCGCATTGTTCAGATATAGGTAGGAGCTGACCCACAGCCTCAGCTTGTTCCGTGGATACACTCTCCAGGATTGTGCAAGTGACCCAGGATCGAAGAGACATTTGGAGTGAGTCACCCCAGCGGCGGTACCACAACCACAGGACCAACACCACAAGGTAGTTCGCTAGCTCCTGGTTCCCAGCTCTGTCCTCTTCCCTTGGTTCTTGCTTCCTGCCCTAGTGTTCCAATTACTTGGGCTGTTTTACAGCCCACCCCCAATATAGTAGCTTAAGGCAACAACATCTATTTTGCTCTTGGCTCTGCAGTCTGGGCAGGTCCCAGCAAGGACAGCTTGCTTCTCCTCTACTCATTTTTGCCTGGGGTGGCTGAACGAACGCGCTTGAAGCCTTGCTCACATGTCTGGCACCCGGTCAGAGAAGAATGGACCAGCTGGGGACCAGAACAGATGGGGCTCCTTGGTCATCTCGCAAAATCTTGGTATGGCCTATCCAGCATTTTGGATTCAGGATGGCCAGACTCCTTACAGCTCAGGGATCCAAAGATACACACCTCAAGAAAGAACCATACAGAAGCCCTATCTCTTTTTATGACCTGGCCCCAAGGTCATAGGGTGTCACCTTGGCACTTGATTGAAGGACTGTTCCAGGGAAAAGAACATATACAGAGTATAGCCAACAACACATCCTAAGAGGAACACGTGGGATATAATATATATTGGAGCAGTTATTTTCAGAAAATTTAATCCCACCCCAAGCCTCCTGATTGATGTAATCCTGTTACTTTTCAATAAACTCTCTTGTGCTGATCTTAGCCAGGGTCAGATTCTATTACTTATCACTAAAGAATCCCAATCTAGTAGAGTAAAGATCTGTCTTATTAATCCCTTGGCAGTTAAATGCCACTTTAATGTTGGATATTTAATTAATATTACCATCAAGAGGTTGGTACTTATTCATTAATTAATTACTAGACACACCTGCATGACTCAGAAGATGACTTTGCTTCACTGGTGAACAGCTCCAACTATTTTATCAAGCTTTCCTGCATTGCTGCAAAACAGACATGATTATAAAAAAAATAGCTGAAGCAGAGAAAGGTTATTTGGTTTATCACAGATGGCAATGAGGAGTGCAGTGCTTCCAGAAACAGGCCCAGAAGTATTCATTCCCCTGGCCAGGCTGGAACTATTAAATCACCCAGAAATACCAGGAAAAGATAAGCTACATGAACCAGTGATTGCTGGCGCTAAACACTCTAGTGAGTTCAAAGAGCCCTTAGGGCCTGCTGTTTATTTGGAAAACCAGAAAAAAAAAAAGGAAAGAAAAAAGTGGTGAGAGAATGGCAGAACAGCAGCCTAGCTACCTATTAGAATGTGATTTTATCTTAACCAGGCTTGTCTGAAGACTTTACATATTGGGGGTACATGAGTTTATGCATATATGTGCTGAGAGTATGTTAACCCTTTTCTAAAAAAAAGCTTCAGGGCCTGTGTGCACCTTTTAAATCATAAAGCATGTTCCATTACCTATTATCAGGTGGAGAACAAAATATCACCCTACAAAGAAAAGAATTTTAATTTTTTTGACATCGATGTCAAAAAAGCAAGTTAGAAAACAGCAAATGATATTAATATATCGAATATGATGGTGTTTTACTAAAGATAAAAACATTAAAATAAATAACAAAGCAAGAGACTAAGTTTGCTGTTTCTCTCTCTATTCCCTCCCTCCCCCTGGAACCAATTAGCCAATTTCCCTAAGATGCCAGAAGGTTCTAGCAGATTATCTTCTTTAATGTCATTGTGTTGATGATCACCTATACTTTCAAACTCTTTTGTTAATGATCTTAGAGATAAATAGGGGATGAAAATATGTACCTGTGATTCCAGCTACTGATTTTTTTTTAGGATTTAATATTTATCTTGTAGTATTCAAATACTATATTTTATCTGCTCTCAATCTGTCTCTCAATCTCTCCCTCTCTTTCCCTCTCTCTCCCTCATGGGTGCATGCACACACACACACACACACACACACACACACATTCTCTCTCTCTCTCTCTGCCTCTTTCTCCATTTCTACCTCTTTCCCTTTTTTGGTTCACTTCCAAAGGCTGCTTTTTCCAGTGACGGACATCTCCATGGGTTGTTCTTTGTGACCACCGGCTGTGTTGTGAGAACTGTTTTGGTCTTGCTTTTCTTCATGCCTGTCAAAGGCCACAGAGTTCGGAGTCTGCAAACACAGCCTGAAAAGGCGCGGACCCGGGAGACCCTCAACACATCTCAATAAAACTTGCAATGATCTCCATTTTTTAAAAAATTATTTTGAAATCTTGCCATTTGCAAAGACATGGATGGGAGTAGAGGGTATTATGCTGAGTGAAATAAGTCAATCAGAGAAAGACAATTATCAAATGATCTCTCTGATATGAGGAATTTGAGAGGCAGGGCGAGGGTGGGGGGATGAGGGGGTAGGGAAGGAAAAAATGAAAAAAAAAATGGGATTGGGAGGGAAACAAGCAATGATATCCATTTTATACACAATGTTTCAATTGTGGAAGACACATTTCATCCAAACAAAATTATATTGAATTAACACCTGGAATGAAAAGGTCTGCTCAAATAGAGATGATACAGAGAATTACGTTTGCTACCTTGGTTTTTTATTCTCCGTTATGGATAAAGCCACTACAAAACCCAAGAAAAATCATACACATTCCTTTTAGAAGTGCAAATGTCCTAGAACCATTGATTTGAAAACCCCTTGGTAGCCTGAGCGTTTTAAAACCATCTGGCAGAAAATTCTATGTATGTAAAAACACTTGTTAGCACTATTTTCCAAAGATATGATTATTAAAAGACATTAGTGAAACACCTTTCTATTGAGTTAATTTTGAAGCTTTGGCTTCACTGTTTATTCTTTGTATGTGTTTACCTTCTTTTATTAGCAACTTGTCCTGGCTTCTGAGGTATTAATTCTTTGCAATAGCAAGGGTTTTTGTGTTACCTTACAATATGATGTTATGTTTAAAATGTTTAAAATGTTACACTTTTACCTCTGCGCCAGTACAGTGCCTTGAACTAAACAACATACATAGCTCTCAATCTATCATCTGCATTCCCTTCGCATTAGGTGTAACACTGGCACAAAAATCAGAGCCCCAGCTCCAATTTTTCCAGCTGTCTCTGTCGCCCTGTGATCTTTTGGTACAAATTTTCTAGCCTGTTTGAAAAGGCAGGGTTCTACCCCCACCCCCCTTTGATTGTGCTTAGGCATTTTGCCAGCCTGAGACATGGATTAATATGAACAGAATCACAGACTTTTCTGAACATAAGTCATTTACGTGTGTTTAGTGGCATACACGGAGCAAGAAAAAGGCGGACCGCAGTTGCCTTTGTATAGGATCTGGGTAGGTTTTGATTTCACTCAGAGCCAAGAACAAAGCAACCTCTGACTTTTTCCTCCAACTCAGCCCGTATGGAATGACTTCTAATGACTTCACGAACTGCTAGCCTTCAGATGACTGGAGCGTTTTTTACTTTTTAAGTTTTCCTCTTCTATGACGTTTTATGATTATACCTTATGGTGCAGTTCTATTTTTGTTCTTCATGGTTTTCTGAATGCTTAAAGTCTAGAGGGAAATTTTTTTAATCATTTGGCCACCATCAAATGTGCTTTTCAGTTTGGGGATAATGTGGAGAGAGGCTTTAAGTACCGTGCCAACACCAAACATGGCATTCCCTATTGAATGAGCCAATTCCATCCCCTGAGTCTGAATAATTTAGAGGAGACGTGATGTCATTGTCTACTTAGAGATAAATGGAAAGGAGTCTGGGTGTAGACTTTTGGAGTGGTCTTTGTAATAATAGTAATTAAAAAGAGCATTACCTCATATATTTAAACTTTTTGTATATACCATGTGCTTTTCTCATTTTTACCCAATCTTACTCATAAAGGGCTGGTAGTTCTGTTTCATTATTTTTGAAGCACTGTTTGATGACACTGGTTTAACAGTGCTCACAGTTCACTGCTTCAGTTTTCATCAAATTATATTTCTAGTTACACTAGACACTTTCATCATCAATTTCCATATGCCTCAAAGACATGCAAGGACCAGTTTGCCAACAGCAAATTCGGATACCAGATAATAGCTGCTGTAGAACACATTTTTCTCTTACTACAGACTTTTCTAAAATGGAAAAATCTTAGAATCCACCAAGCCAACTCCTTGACACTCAAACACACTCATATTTGTTTAACTAGATTAGCCTGTGTGTATGGTGAAGGTTGAGGATTACCACAGACTATTTGATTTTGATGTGGAGATCTTATGATAAAATAAACACTGGCCATATACACTTCCATATACTTCATACCCCAGCTGGTGGAAAAGCAGCAGCCATCCAATTTGCCAAAGTGCTGCCAAGTTCCAAAGAATTCTTTTATCCCCGCTCCCTTAAATTCCCATAACAACTTTCCCATGTTCCTGCCATCACATCTTGAGCCTCCTGTTGGCAAATGAATGCTACAGATTATGACCCATTATATATTCCAGACAACTCTGAAGTATGCAAAAAGTGTTGGATCAACAACTGATGGTAAAGTTCAAATTTCAACCGGTCATCATTTTGCTATGAACTATCAGTTTATTTGTTTTGCTTATGAATGTCAACAGCATAAATAACCCAAAACTACGGCTTACAAGGCATAAAATCCTTAATTTTACTTTTTGGAATATTGCTCATGTTTCAAAAAAAGGGAATTAGTAAACTGAAAATAAATAAATTCAATCATTCTCGTAGGTGAGAATAGCAGTAGGATTTTCTTAATATCTTTTAGGACTACTGAATCCTTAAGGGACTATCTTTTAAAGTAATCTTCCATGATTGTAATGTATGTGTAGTGTTTTGAGATGGAATATGGACTGTCGGGTATTCTGAACTTATGCACATAACATTTTGCTTAATGAAAGGTCTAGTATCTAGAGCCATAGAAAGATGTTTAATGACATGAGAGGTGTTCATAGTATTCTATTCCTTTGAAAGAATAAGTTACATTGGTGATGGGATACGAGGGAGGAAAAAGAGGAACTTTTATTTCTTCATGTACTTCTGGGTTTAATTTATTTATGACTATGTATTAATGTTGTATTAAAAAGATTTAGAAATGGGGTACAAAGCTTATAATCATTGCTCGATCTGTATCACACATTAATCTAAGTACTTGAAAAAATATTAACACATTTAATCCTTGTAACAACTCTATGAAGCAGGTATATTTGATATCTCCTTTTTACAAATGAGGAAACCAGGACACAGAGGGTTTTAACAACTTACTCAAGGTCACACAGGTATTAAGAGCCAGAAGTGGGATTCCAACCTGGGTTTTTCTCTCAACTACCACTCTATACACTTAACTGCATTCCCAATTTTATTCCATTTTTGTAAACTACATTCGACTAAAAAGCTATATAACAAAATTTTATAATGATATTTCTGAATGATGAAATCACAGCTAATTTTTATTTTTTTTCCTTTTGCTTGTCTGTATTTCCCAAATTTTCACAAAACAATGAATAGAAAAAGGAACAAAAACTGAAAATGAAAAAATAATCTTTTTTAAAGCTCCTTCTGCACTGAGCATGAAATAGGGATTTTGATATAGTGCTGTGTTTTGTTTTTTTTTTAAACTACCCTCTAATCAACCTTCCTTTTATTTTAGCTTCTAGTTAAACCATGTGCTCTAGATCTTGGCTATTCAACTGTTCTCTTGTAGGCAGATTTTAATTTCTTTAGGGGTGGTCATTATGGGGAATCATGAGAACAGAAGAAATTGATGGACCTTCCAAAATGTAGAAATGCCAAGAAAGGGGTGAAGTTAGAAAACATAGTTGTCATTATAGAAGTCTGAAATGTCTGTATTTGTTGCATTTCCATTGCATCTTTTCTTAGAAGTCAGAGTTGCCCAGCAGAGCCATAGCTTGTACCAGGACGAAACCCAATGACTATAATATCTTTCTTACAATTGGTTTGGGAAGATCGATCTGCTCCACATGGAATAATCCCTTGCTGAAAGAAGAATATTCTTTTTTTTTAACTTTTTAAAAAAGTTTTTATTTATTTATTTGACAGACAGAGATCACAAGTAGGCAGAGAAGCAGGCAGAGAGAGAGGGGGAAGCAGGCTCCCCACTGAGCAGAAAGCCTGATGCGGGGCTTGATCCTAGGACCCTGAGATCATGACCCGAGCTGAAGGCAGAGGCTTTAACCCACTAACCCAGGTGCCCCAAGAAGAATATTCTTATTTGTAGTCAGCGTCTATGCATTTCCTCTGAAAGATATCTTTTTCTTTGAAGATTTCACTTAAAAAACAGCCACTTGTGAAGACTCCCTTAGAATATTGTTTTAAATATAAGTGAATTAGTTCCAATGAGTACAAACATGGAAGTGATGTAGCATCTAAAAGTCTTTATAGGAAAATGGAAATACCCTTACCTCCTGTACTTATGCTTCATATGAAATAACAAGTCCAGACGTGTGAGCCAGAAGTAGGTGTGGGACACTGAATGGGAGACAAAATTTTAGGATCTCTGTGGTAGTTAAAAAATATCATTAGGGGGGCACCTGGGTGGCTTAGTGGGTTAAAGCCTCTGCCTTCAGCTCAGGTCATGATCCCAGGGTCCTGGAATCGAGCCCTGCCTCGGGCTCTCTGCTTAGCAGAGAGCCTGCTTCCCCCCCTCACTCTGCCTGCCTCTCTGCCTACTTGTGATCTCTCTCTCTGTCAAATAAATAAATAAAATCTTAAAAAAAAAAAAATCATTAGGTAAGTATGGTTCTCAGCCTTGTCAGTATTTCAATATTCTAGTAATCTTTGTCTTTATTATGTAAAATTTATTCAGATATCTTGAATCCATTCCTGTCTCTCCATGTCTTGTCTCCTCCAAACTGTCATGCTGTTGAAGGCTACCATCATCTTCAACCCAATGCCAGCAATAACCCCTAGCTGGCCTCCCAATGTTCACTCTCACCCCCTAAAATCCATTCTCCACAGTGGGGGAAAAGCAACCTTTTCAAAACACAAATCTAATCATGTTAGCCTTTCTACTTAAGATCCTTAAACAGCTTCCAGTTGCCCTCAGGATGAAGTCAAACATCTTGAACAGAGCCTTAGCTCTGACCTTCAAATGTTTTTAGCCTGGCCCTTTGGTCCTGGCCTCTGTGTACTGATCCAGATCCAGACCTTTCTCACAGGCACCATGGGATTCCTCCCTTAGCAATGCCCACACGACTTCTCTTTCCTATGATATGTTTGTATTTCTTTCCTCCATCAGGGAAACTTCGCTCAACCTCAGAGAAGAAAAGTCTTATTTTATGTTTTGTTTTTGGTCTTAGTTTTTTTGTTACCTTTTTTGGTTTGTTTGGTGTGTGTGTGTGTGTGTGTGTTTTATACCAGGTGCCTCTTCTTTTCATTGATATAATTTGTATTTATTTGTATGATTATTTAACATCAGACTGCTCGCACCCATGAGATTATGTACTTTATAATGTGGAGGAAAACTCTGCTTTTTGCACTTTTAGACCATCAGCATGGTATATGTATTCTGCCTAGTGCAAAGATTAAAAAATATTTGTTGAGTAATCAAGCCATTACATTAATAATACAAAGAGATATGGGTTTTAGATTCTGCTTGTCTCTCAAACTCAGTTTAAAAAATGTATTTGCTCATTTGTTTTTAATAAGAAGGAAAATTACATTATGTATTGCTTACTCAAACTACTGATATATCCTACACTAGCTTGTCAAATTGAATTATTAGAATTGAAAACCCCCACATACATTTTCTTTAATCAGGTTATTATGGTTTTTCCAAATACCCATCTTCCAAAAGAGAATACTTTGTTTTTCACTCCCATGAGGATGCTCTTCCACTGACAAGCCTGTCCCAAGTACCACTAAATTCTATAATTTTTCCAGAATTAGGATGATGATATGGGGAAAAACTTGGCAAGTATTAATTGATAAGAGAAATCATGCAAGTCTGTTAAAATGGAAAACACACCAACACGTGCTCAGTATCTTGTCAGATTTTAAAATTAATTTTTTAAATTATTATTGTATAAATAATACTTATCTTAGTTGTTGAGATACGCTAGATGTTGGCTAGTAAGTATGGTAATTAGTGAGTTTTGTAAAATTGAAAGATTTCCATACCTTCTATGTTTATTATTTAAGCTGCTGGCAAAGCTTAGCCTTTCTATGATAATGTCTTAAAATTTTATTTTATGAAGCAAAATTTCCTCAGTTCTAGAGTCTCCTGAATCGTTCTCATCCATAAACATTTATATTGGTTTACCAAAAGTTAATTTTAAATACAAAGGACAAAACACATATATTTATTTTGAGAACTTCTAAAGCAATCTGTCAAAAAATCAGGTTAATCACATAAGTTTCTTTTGAGACTATTATCTTGGTACATTATCTCTGTAAATTTAAAGATACAAATTTTACTCAGGGATTTTTTTGTTTGTTTTTATATCTTACTGTATTTTTTAAAAGGCTCACTTTAAACAGGTGTGACACATGATAATCTTCAGTTTATGAGAAAATCAATTTCTGAAACAGTCTTATGTATTATTTCATGCTTATAAAGATATTTGCAAACCCCTTTAAATGTACTGTTTGAACACCGTAAGAAGGTCTTAGCCCTTATCCTCTGACACTGGCCTCATAACATCACTTCCGTTTCTGCATATCTGGTATGGATTTTCCTTGATTGTATAGTTGTCTCTTTCACTCATGCCTTCTTTTACTCACTTTCTCATTTATTGACCCATACAGTCATTTAATAAATATTTCCAAGTTTCTACTATGTACACAGCACATGAGAACAAAGGACACAAAGGAATAAAGGGCATAATTTTTTTTTTTTAAGATTTTATTTATTTGAGAGAGAGAGTGAGAGAGAGCATGAGAGGAAAGAAGATCAGAGGGAGATGCAGGCTCCCCACAGGGCGGGAGCTGGGAGCTGGATACAGGAATCGAGCTCAGGACTCCGGGATCATGACCTGAGGAGAAGGCTGTGGCTTAACCAACTGAGCCACCCAGGCAGCCCTAAAGGGCATAATTCTTAAACTTGAGGAGTTCATAGCAAAAAACAAAACAAAACAAAACAAAAACAAACAAACAAAACAACGCACATTTGAAACGAGTCAAAAAATATGAAAACTATAGGAATTAAAAATAAAATGAGGATGTTCACTGGCTCAGATTTTTTTGAATTGCACCATAATAGTAGTTCTGTCAGCAGGCTCTGATTTCTTATAACCTATAATCTTAAGCTTTACTGGAAAATGATAAAGATGCAGAAAAATTTAATAGAAAAAAGAAGCAAAATAGTTGCTGTTTGTTCATAGAGTTAGATTGGTGTGTATAATTTCAATAAAATTATTCAGTGAAATGCAATAGTTTTGGTAATTTTTTTCCTGAAGAAGAACCACAGGATTGAACCAAGTTTTAAGTTATACTCATGTCCCTAAAGTATTGGAAAACCTGTCCTCATAGGGAGAATGAGAGCTAATGCCAAATAAAGTATTAAGCTTTCAAGGGAAGTAGCATCCACTTTCCAAGCTTCTACCTAAAGTTCTCCCACGCTCCACTCTCTCATTTTCTTCCCTAAATGCATTCTGAAAAGATATTTTAAAAGATATTGCAGGAGGCTATCAGGAAGCACACTTGCCAGTTCCTTCGGTGAAATCACTGGAGGAAGGATCCAAATTTACATTCCATTAAAGGGAAAAATTTGTAATATTTGCATAAAGGCAATCATAAACTTGGCATTTTATTTTTAGCTTTCTTTTACTTTCCATTATAAACAATTAAAATTGAATTTAACAATGACAAAAAAATGAAGCTTATAGGCTCACTTATGTTTAAAAAAAAAAAGTCCCAGCCTATAGCATTTCAAATTTGCTATAATGAGTCTCGATGTTTCAAAGCTGATGTCGGGGGACAGACATGGTTCACATCCAATCATGTTAAAACAAGCTTTTAGTGTAGGTAGCTATATTGATGGAGAATATGATTTAACAAAACACAGCATGTTCAAATTCATGTAATGAGAATTATTTGAAAAGTGAGTCCCTTTTGTTCCTGACTATTATTTAAATTTACTGCTATTTCTCTGGCTTTCTTTATTTTGGTAACCTAATAGAAATAAAAATTCATAGCCCTCATACAACTTGGTCACTACTTCTCCCAGTGGGTAATTGATCATCAGGGACACCGAAGAGGATGATGACTTCTTCCTACATTACAAGTTACAATTTCAAACGGCTTTTTTTTTGCCTCAATTTTTCCCCACTCAGTAAAATGATATGCAAATTTTCATCAACTTTGTAAAGGATCACTCACTTGTTTTGTATAGCATTAAATATCCTTTAACATATGCTACTAGGTAGAACACATTATTATTTATCTGTGTTCATACATATGGATTCAGGTTCATGTACGAATTTAAGTTTGGTTGTTTTGATTGACTACCAGTTATTTAAAAAAAAAAAAAGGAAGAAAACCACAGAAATTATTTAGCTTGTGTGTGTGTTTTTTTTAAACTGATTAAATCAGCCCAAATCAGTCAAAAAATTCAAGCCATTTAGATAAGAGGAGAACACAGCTAACTCAGAGGAAGGGAAACAAAACCAAGCATTTCTTCAACAACATGATTCTAGTCAGTGTTTCCTGCTAAACTGGAAAACAAAAACAAAATTTAAAGGTGCTCCCCCCTTCCCCCACCCCATCTAGCTGTGATTTGTGCTGGGCAAGGAGAATCACTGTCCTCTTGATCTTAGAACATTTGACAAGTACTGACACACTGGCTTACTGTACAACAAAATAAATTTATTAGCAACACCATCTCTCCCTTCATTTCAGCTCAGGCATAAGAGATAGGTTACTTAAAATTCAAGTGCCAGGAAAGCCCATTGTAAAAGGGAAATATTTTCTAGCGAATTCTGTTTGATCTTTTTTTTATAGGGGCTCCTACCAGCCTCTTTCCTTTCCTCCCCAGACCCTGGAAACCAATTAGTCTCAGCACAGAGGCCACAGACCAGTTTGAGTTGGCTCCTTTTTATTTTTAGGGGATATAATTTCAGCCAGGATGTCTAGTCAGTTGTCAAATAGTATACTTAGCACACGTCTCTCTCTCTCTCACACACATCCATTGGATTTCCCTTTGGAGAATGCCTAGATCTCTGAGTCCCACTCCTGGAAAGGAATTAGATCTGGTTGCAGTCCAAATCCTTCAGCTCTGACAATGGCCTAACATCACAGGCCCACCTCATCTTTTACACAGGGCCCCGCCAACCAAGTTTTCTAAAAGCCTTCTCTTCCTTGTCTTGTCTTTTAGCATTTCAGCAGCTTTTCCTTTCCTTATGTTGTTTGCATACAATTCTGGAAGTCTTTTTTGCCATCATCGAAAGTAGCAGAAAACAGAGGACCAACTTTGATTTTTAAAATGTTTTTGAAGTGCTTCTTTTTTGGGGGGCAGGGGGGATATGTGCTCCCAAAACAAAAATGGAAACAATTAAGAGTCTTTGGCCCTCCTCACTGCCCTCCCCCCGCCCCATTCTGAACCTGCCTTAATTCGTGGAGGTGAAAAAATTATCGTCTGGATTGGCCTTTTCTTTCTCAGAAACAACATTGCAGAGAGAAAGGTGTGTGTGTGTGCGTGTGTATCTGGCTAGTTGAAAGGCTTGAGGAAAGAGAGCACAGCTCTCCCCCAGGAAAGCCTAGGCTCAGCAGATGGGAGAGGACCCAGGGTCGCCTTCCCTGGTTTGAGCCCCGTGCCCGAGCCGCTCCCCTTGCCCCCGAGGCGAGCTCGGCGCCCTGGAGCTGTGCCAGGACTCCAGACAGCGCCAGGCAGGTCGGTGGATGGGGGGGCCTGGGTGTTCTCTCTGCAGAAGACGCCCATTTGAAGTGAAAACTCCCTTTATTTTTCTGGGGCTCCGCAGCCGCCCCCCTCCCCTGTCCCCTATCATTTCTACGCTGATCACACTCCCGATGGTGAACTTGCGGCTCAGCTTCCTGCTGCCTGCTTGACCCGAGAGCACCAGCAGGCTGCCGGCCTCGCCCTCAGCTCCCTCCTCCTCTTGCAACCCCAGGGCCTCGGGGCGCGGGTGGGGGTTCCAGCGGGCCCGTGCTGCAGGAGGGGCGCGCGGGGGCGCGGGGTCCCGCCGGGGAGCGCGCACGGAGCGGCGCCTCAGCCGCCCTGCTTCCTGGAGCTGTGCTCCTTTGACCCCAGTGGCAGTCCCTGTCACTGCACCGCTCGCGCTCCCTCTGGCTCGCCGCGCCCTCGCTCCCTCTCCTCGCCCCCTCGCTCGCTCTCTCCCCAGAACGAGGCTGCTCGGGTCCTTTCTCCCCCCCCACCCCCGCCTCCCTCTCCTGCCGCGCCCCCCGGCCCCCCGCCCCAGCCCGCGGCGGGACCTCCGGGGTCGAAGGTTTTGGCCCGCCCGCGCCCCTCGCCGCCCCCGCGCGCCCCCCCGCACGCCTCCCTCCGGCTCGGGCCGCTCCGCGATGGATCGCCTGCTCGTTGGGCGCTGAAGGCATCCCCGGGACCCGGAGCGCAGCCCGGGAAAGGTAATCCGCCCCGGGAAGGGAGGCGGAGGGCGGGGGAGGGGGAGGAGGCGGCCGGGCGCCCGGTGCCGCGCGCGAGAGGAAGGGAAAAAAAAAAATGCACACACAAAGCGGAGCCCGGGTGAGAGGTGCCTTGTCAGAGGCGCGTGCGAGGGGCTTGGAGGCTGCGGACCGCGGCTGCCCTGGTGCTCCTGACGTTCGCACGAGCGGGCGCTTCCCGGGCAATTCGGAACCCGAGGAGGGCGTATTTTCTACCCCAGAGCGAAAGCAAATTCTTTTTCAGGAGCTGTCTCCCTCCCACTCCCCATCTCGCCCCTCTGCTCATCTCCCCTCCCCCTCCCCCCAGTCCTAAGCCCCCGACCTCTCGGGGTCCCCACCTCCAGCTCCCTTCTCTGCCGGGATTTCCTAGGAGGGGTGAAGGGGGTGTCCGCGAGGGGCATCAGCTAAAGCCGGGCGGGGATGGGGGTGGGGACGAGGGCTAGGCGAGCTGTTTACTAGAAAGTCCCGGGGTTATGTGTTCGAACCGCCCCGGCCTAGGCCCGGGTGCATTGTGTTGGCCCGAGCCCGGGGCGCCCGAGGCGGCCCGAGCGAGGTGCGGTGGCCGGGAAGGCGCCGCGCAGCTTTGTGCTTGGGCTGCGCTCGGCTGTTGCCCCCGGGGCCGCCCGCGCGCGCGCAGTTCCCGCGCGGGTCTTTTTCTCACCGTGTCCCCGCGCCCCAACCTCGCTGTCCCCTGCCGCCTCCGGTCTCTTCACGATCGCAGCCTGCGGAGCGAGCCGGCGACCCGGGCAGAGCGGCGGGGGTACGAGCGGGGAGAAAAAGTAACCGTTGCCGCCCGATTTCTTCTCCAGAGAAGGAGTTTCTTTGCTATTTACACGGAACAGGGTTATCTTTTTAAAGCCTTTGAATTCCGGGGTTTTGCGGCCTAGGAGATGAAGGGGGCATTTTTCTGGAGATCCCGGAGGGAGTTAGAATCCACCAGCAAGAAATTAAGGATGCCCCGGTGGGGTAGATTTAGAGAACATTTACTAACCCCCTCCCCCAACGTACCCCAAATTCAGTGCAAATGCAGGTCATGCAAACGTGTAATTGATTTAGATGCTGCAAACAAACACAAACAGGTCAGGGTGGAAAAAACAAACAAAACTTTAAGAGAAAAAAGATTTCTAAAGAGGGGGGAAATCTGTGGCCTCCACACCCCCTTCTAACGCTCGCTGACTCCCTCCCTTCCTTTCTCCGCCGCTCCAGGAAAGCAGCCCGGCAGCTCCGGGGCAGAGAGCGGGGAGGCGGCGGTGGCGGCTCCGGGCGCGGGCTCCGCTCTGAGGGTTCGGGGATGCCAATGCGCCCGCGAGGCTGACGTCGGGGGCGTGGGGCTGTGATGCTCGAGCGGGGATGGCGCGGTGTCAGAGCCATTGGCCGCCGGTGGTCATCAATCAATCCGGGGCTGGGGGAAAGAGAGAGAAAGAAAGACAAGCGCCCAGCGGAGCCCCGAGCCGCGAGCGCCAGCTCCAGCAGTGCCAGCAGCGGCGGCAGCAGCGGAGGCGACGGTGGTGGCAACGGGGGACTGAACGAGTAAGGCGAGCTGGTGCTCCAGGAAGGAAGGGGGAGCTGTAGCCCGGAGGAGCCGGCCATGAGCCGGGAGGGCAGGGCGAGAGAGAGGGAGAGAGAGAGAGAGAGAGAGAGAGAGAGAGAGAGAGAGAGAG
>ML107061.1:0-20735 GCA_003697995.1 Taxidea taxus jeffersonii | reverse complement strand
GAGAGAGAGAGAGAGAGAGAGAGAGAGAGAGAGAGAGAGAGAGTGAGTGTGTGTGGTTGCTGAAGGACACCCCCCTAACTGCCCACCCTAGATTTAAAACAAACAAACCAATCCAAAGTAGAGAATTCCGCGCCCCCCCGCCCCATCATATATAGGCTCTACGCGTTGCCAGAGGCGCAGGAGAAAAGTCCTGCCCTCTCTCTCCGAAAGAATGTGCCAGGCGGGTGTCCGCAGTGCTGGAGACAAGTTCAGGTGTAAGTGCGGCGGGAGCGGGGGGGCGCTCTGCGGACAGAGGCACGTGGAACTTTGCGCATCCCTCTCAAAACCCTGGCGGAGACGCCTCTGAGAAGGCTAGTAGGCATCGCTCCGGGATGCGGGGATGAGTAAGTGGAGGTGGGCATAAAAGAGTAGGGGCGTGAGCTGAGAAATCACTCGATCCGTGCGGCAGAGGGAGGAGAGAGCAAAATTTGGTGGAGTTTGGAGCAGGCGAGTTCCAAAGTCCGGCCTGGCGGTCGGGCGATCTTCTGAGGGCTGGTGAATGAAATGAGCATCCTTGTTTAAACGAGAAAATCACGGGCTCCTTTCTCATAGGCTGTGCCGAGCGAGCTCGGGTAGGGAGGTCATCAGTTGTTGCTTTGAAACTTTTGGTAAATTGGACTTCTGATGTCTAGGAGGTGGAGACAGTTATTTAATTCCCCAGCGTTTAATCCTTTCATTGCCAGCAGACTTTTAAAAGGTTTTCCAGCCAGATTCCTGAAAAAGAACATTTCAAGTTGCACAGCTTAAGGGACCGGAGACGCGATTGCTGTCTAGGAAATGCAAAATGAGCCCACATGATTTTTTTTTTTTAAAGCGAAAATCAAACTAGCACCAGCATGAATGTTTGGCAATATAAGTCCCTTTTAGATTTTCCTTTAGGATTCCAGGCATTTAGTACCAAGTTCCTTTGTTTTGTGGAGCAAATGTGCTGAAATAGAAAATGAAAATTAAAAGAAAGAATACTGGTCTCTTTAAATGTTATATGTAAAAAGTGATGTAAGGGTAATGAGAATGAGATGCTCCAAAATCTGGACATTTGGAAGATTTTACTGCCTAAATATGTGAAGCAAGGTAAATCAGCTTCTGGATAGTTTTAGGCAGTGTTTCACTCTGTCTTGTTTAAAGCTTTCCCCAAATTTCTTAGGTCAGAGGAAGGGCCATTCATTGTCCCCTCTCTTTGAGAGTTTGCTAGAAAAAAAAAAGTCTTTTCCATGTGTTGGTGTTTAATTAATATCTGAGTCGGGGTGAACACAGTATTTTAAAAAATAAGCCTTTTCTTGACTTGTCTGTAAAGGTTCCTGTGCAAGTTTTGAAGCCCTCTGCCTCAGTCCGACAGTTTCTTCAAAGGAGTCCAGATTAAAGAAGGTAGACATCACAGGTGCACTCTTTCGATAAAACATTTGAAAGAGAACATGGTAAAGATGAATTCAAATGAGGTGCCAGCCACCCATTTAGCCCTTCAGAGTTACAGGGGTCTGGGCTTGCTGATGAAAAGATGTTCTGTTTATCTTGCTGGGGCAAAGGTGCAAAGAGGCACAGATGTTCACTTGATAGAAAAGGCAATCTGACTTGGACTTCAGGATAGACTGGACCATTGAGGAGTGTGAATTGATCACCTTCTACGTTCTCTTCTCTGCTTCAAATGGGAGGATCTAATAAGTACTCTAAGTCACTGCATAGATATTTACATAATAGGTGTGGAAATTTTATTTCTAGGCTCTTTCGCTTAGTTTAATTGGTGAGTTTACTCCAGAAACATTTAAACCTTTTTCTGGCGCAGAGTGCAGAGATCGTTATAGAGAGGTCACCGTGGTGTAGACATGAATTTTGTTTCCTCCGCTTCTTAATGCTGTGTATCTCACACAATAGACATTGATGGCAGGAACATAAGAATTGCCATGTAATTTACACCACTTTTTAATTTATGCAAACACTTAAGTTCTCGCGGTCTGAAAATGTGTATTTTTTTTTCCCTCTGTGCTTTGATGGCTAACATTCTTTTTAATGACAGCCATTTCTATAACAGGAAGATGTTTTCATTTGTATTTACTTTTCAGCGTGGCGCAATTATGCAGTTTTGCGCTTCAGTAGTGTCTCGGTACTTTGTGTCTCAAAAGAGAATTACAGTACTTAGAACAGGACTGCAATTTGAAGCAGGTGTTGTGTTTTACTGTTATGCAAAATAACAGTAAAATATAATTGTGGGGGAAATTAAGGAAACAGCTGCAAACTTGGTATGAAAACTGCTACATTATGATTTGTAAGCAGTTCTTATAGATATCTTGCATCAAAGGAGCAGGGAGAGATTTTAATTTAGTTAATCCTACTGGCCTGGTTGTCTATCAACTAGTGCTTAAAGGACTCCTACCTCCCATGAAGTCAGGAAGAAGAAAGAGAACCCAAAGTGACACTTTGTTTAAAATGCCAGAACACTAGGGATTCATCTCTTGGCAGTGGCGTTGTGCGTTAGGAACGAAGGCAAGGTGGGTGTCATTTAGCTTGCTTTGCTAATAGGAAGAAGGCAATGATTTGAGTAGAACGCTGTGGAATTTCTTAGCCCGGCTAGCATATGGAGGACTACACAACCCCCGGGTTGTAAAATAATAAAATAAATGGCCTATGGCAGGCCATCTGCCTTTTGCCTGATATCTAAGGTGTTTCATGCCAAATCTAAAGCTAATCTTATTATTCTAAATATTTTTATTTGAGGTAACAGCTAAGATTCCCAGAGCTTAATGGTGCACATGGTAAACATATTCTGATGCAGAGCACTTCAAGTAAAGAGCGTGGGTTACCCAAGGGTTACTCAAGGAGGGTGCTATCTGTTTCTTCTCTCTTGCACCGAGGAGTTCCAACAGCTCTCAGTGCTGGGATTTGCTCTCTTCGTCTTTGCATACCTACCATAAAAATAAACATCCTCATTTCTCAACCCAGCGCAGCAAATAATATATTGACATTTATCAGAATAATCAAAACTAATGGAAATTTTGAAAGAATGAAACCAGCTACTGAGAATTATACAGCACCAAGCAAGAATGAGGTGGTCGACGTAATGGCCGCCCCCTTTTAGGGCTCTCTTTGGGCTCTAAGTGGGGCCGTAATGAATGCATCCAAGTAGTGGTCCAAGCCTGGATGTGTTTGACTTTCTTCCGCGTGACTGGAGTGTTTGAAGAAATCATAATTACATTTAGCAAGAAGGATTTGCCTTACCATGAGATTCTTGGCCAGAGTGGAATACATATGTAGACCAGGCGCTGAGTACCTATGTATTTGGGGAACTGCTTGTGAAAGAAAAAATTGTGTGTAACACGTGTGTATATTACGCGTATATTATCGCTATACACAGGTATCTGTTATAAGTGTAGCATTTTAAACTTACATTTGTCATTGTGTTCTATGGCTGTGTTAAGCATTGAGATTCCACGTTATGCTATGACATCAACTTTGTACAGACCAAACATTCCAATTAGCAGGGCAAGTTTGGAAGATTCTCCACTTGGAGCACAAACCATTTATAGTTAGACACCATGGCAACTGTGGATATTCCCCTTCCGTGATTCATGTTAAGTGCCGTAATTATAATTAAAGAGGAAATCTTAGTTGCAACGCCATGGAAGTGATTTGCTAGCAGCCAGCAGTGAGCTGTGGAGTGCAGGGTCCATTCCGAGGTGCATGCAGGGTAGAGCGCTGGGAAAGGTTGTATTCACGAGGCAACGACATGTGTTAAGATTTTTCCTGCACCCATTTCATGCCTAGGTGTTGTATTTGACATTTTTTAGAGCACCTTCTTTTTCTTTGTCCTCATTTTATGATTTTTTTTTTTCCAGAAACGCACAGTGGTATTGATGAGTAGATCCTTGGGTTCAGAGGTTGGCTGAAACACACCATGCCTGCTCCCATCCTTTGCTCCGGAAAGTTGTGAATTGCTCATGCCTATAGGGAGGAAGGATGGCTCATGGGATTCCTTCTCAAGGCAAAGTTACCGTAACGGTGGATGAGTACAGCTCAAACCCCACCCAGGCGTTCACGCACTACAACATCAACCAGAGCAGGTTCCAGCCGCCACATGTACATATGTAAGTATCACTCATGAACTTAAAAGAAATTAGCAATCAAGAAAGTAGAAATAAAATAAGAAAGTCTCTAATGACTTCTGCCCGGGAGAATAAAAAAGGTATATGGTTGGTAAAACAGATGGGTATCTGTGCTTCCAAATACAGCTCAGAGGAATACCCTGCATCTGTGTAACTTTTTCAGATTTTTCAGCATACTTTCAACCACAGTTTGACATGAGATCACCAGATCTAAGGAGTGGTGGTCGGTTGCCCACATTTTGTGGATAACAACAGAGAGGTTAAGGGGTTTGCCCGGTGTCACACAGTGACTTTGGCAGAGTCTCCTGACCGCTGGTTCAGTTTGCTTTACCTGTATTGTTTGCCTCCCCGTGGAAATATTTCTTTAAAATTTCTGCAGTCCCCCCCCCCCCCCCCACATCTCACCCCACTATCCCTTTACATTCAGCTGGGAAATACGCCTAATTGGGACTAATTGTCCAGGCACTGCTAAATCCATTGTCTTGCCTGTTGCTCGTGGAACGTGTGCTGCATGCTGCAGGACTCAAACAATATGGGAAACAAAGGATTAAGGGACAGTGGAACAGTTGGTTCCAGGAATTGTACTTTTCTCTCACTCCCTAATACTATTGAAGTCATGTTTCAGTTTTAAACTGTTTAAGGAACAGAGTGTGGGAGAAATCCAGAGGCCAGGATTTTGCAGCACCTGCATGCACACCAGCTTCTTTCTGTTCCTCTGCTACAGGATGTGCTGGGCTTTCAGCAGAAGGGGCAAAAGGTCACCATCTCCCTAGTTGATTCAATGCCTGGTGCTCATTCTCTATTAGACCCTTCCAATGTCTAACATGAGTCTTTCATAGTAGGACTAAACCTCTTTGAACACCATTGTATAGTCAAGAGAGAAAGGAGGTTAGGGCTCTGTTGACTGTTTTTTCCATTCCTGGCAAAACTGAACTCGGGGATGTCTAAGTCACAAGTTCTTTTTTGGTATTTGTGTTATTTGAACATCTAAAAAATAGTAGGACTCCCCTCCCCCATACACATACCCCCCCCCCCCCCAAATTTGGAAACACTAATGAAACAAAAAGATCTCTCTTGAAGGCCTGGGTATTAGTATAAATACTAGGATGTTACTTTGCAAGTATATTCTATAGAGTCACTGAATTACCTATGATGGGATTTCTGGAAAAAAAAAGAAAGAAGTAAATGGGAAAGAAATCTTTGTGAATGATTAGTGCTAAACTATTTTGAAGAATTTTATACTTTCCTTAAATCAATTTATTCATGATTATGGAGGATTGTTAACATGATTTTAAGAGAAAGTTTTTAAGGTTAATACAATTTTCCTTTGTTAAAATGGCTTTTCTGAACAATAAGTCCATGCTCAGTCCAAATTTTCCTTTTATTCTTCTGCCTCTAATGATTTCTTTTTCTTCCAGTACGTTATAGAATTTGTGCAAGCTGTACTTGGGTTACTTTTAGCTCTGTTCTGCCAGTGTGACGTTTTGTATTAAGGAATCATAAAGAACTTTGTGAATTCTGTTTCCTTTCAGGCAAAAGAGAGTATGTGTTGCCTCAGATTTCTTGGAGGATGACTGATAGGGAATATCACCTTAAGTCTTCACTTGTTTATGGCCCTAGGAGTCTGTTGGTGAACTGGGAACAAACAGATATTTAAAAAATCATGTAACCTTAGAACTAATCTGCTTAGACCTAGCCATGAAAAAAATCGAAGGATCAAATTACATACCCTTTTTGGAGGGGAAAAAAAAAAAAAAGTCTTGCAAAATGAGGTTTGCAGTGGTAGCTTGGACAGCTCTATAGCCCGTCACTAGACTTCCCAGGTTGGAGTAAGCACTCTCCCACCTTCTGGGTGCAGCTGGCCCTTTCACCTTCATCACCTAGGGAGGGCTTGTTCTTGAACCCTTTGCTCCAGCTGCTTGCAGGTTGGCTCACTATCGCCTGAGCACACCTTGGCCGTCTCTGTCTTGGTGCCATTGCTTTTAGTACTGAGGTGTGAGAAGCACACTTATGCTCTGCTCATTGAATGCTCAGCAAATGCCTCAAGTCAGTTCAGGCCTCTCTCCACCTATAAAACTTCTCTCTCTCCCTGTCCAAACTGGCTGTGCCCCACTCCCCAGCACAACACCCCTAGTCCCTACTTCAGCCCATACCACTTGGATGTATTATCTCTCTATCCTTCGTTTCTTGAAAGCAGTGATTGAGCAGGTAAAAGGGGTTCAGAAATACTGATTGATGGATTGATGGATTAATCCAATGATTTGACTATGCACTGAGATGAGATATTGTGATTGAGATTTGGGGAATTTCATTGGAATTTTTCTGTTCTATCTCAACATTCTGAGTGTTTGTATGAAGGTGTGTGTGTCTTGTTGAGCAGCTGGCTCACCTTTTCCTTGGTTTGACTTTTCCTTGCTTGCTGCTCTAGCACAGTGACTGGCCCATACTAGGCATTCAGGTATCTTGGTTAAATGTGATCATGTTATGTTTCTTTTATAGTTAAAAAAAAATGCACCTAGTCTAAACAGAAACTTAAATTGACTGGAAAATATCCATAAAATATTTAGTCTAAAATTTCTTTGGTCGTTCTGAAATACTCAACATGTCATGCCAGAGGTTTGTTCTTCTCCCTAAAAATATTTTGTCTTTTCTACTTGAATAGTTACTCATTATTTTACATGGGATCCTGACTATGTTTCTTTTCCTTTTTCACTTACAACTGAGGTCTGTGAAGACCCATTATGGATCACCTGAACTGAAATTAAAATCCTCGTACCTTAAGTGATCCATTGTTTTCTTTCACACAACCTAGTATAGGGTTTTCTTGCCTTAATTAAGGAATAGCTCACTTGCCATTTAATTCAGTTAGTCTCATGTCAATTTTGTGACCCACCTTGGGCAATTTACTTCTCTTCTCCATTCCTTAGTTTACTCATTTGTATACATTTGCACCAAATGACAGTTATGGATCTTTTTAGCTCAGACATCCAGGATTAAGATTGCAATGAAGACAACATTTATTTGCAAGGGGTTGCTATAGGGGGGAATACAGATACATAAAACTTGGTCCGCATCTTCATCCAGCTCATCACTGATTTCAGAACTATTGTTTCAAGTGACTCTAGGAGATGTACTACTTGGTGTTGGTTTGGTTTCTCCCGTGAGTTCTGACAAGGCTGCCACCAAGCTTTCTAAGAACCACTGGCCTGTATCTCTGCCTGTGACATAGGGAAGATTTTTTTCTTTAATTGAAGTATAGTTGACACACAATGTTATTTTAGTTTCAGGTGTACAACATAGTGATTGGACAAATCTATACCTTATGTTGTGTATTTGTGGGTCTGTTTCTGCTTTTGTTGTCTGTTTATCCATTTGTTTTGTTTTTGTTTATTTTTTAGATTCCATGTATATATATATAGAAGTAAAATTGTATGGTATTTGTCTTTTTCTGTCTAACTTATTGCACTTAGTATAATACCCTCTAGGTCCATCCATGTTGTCACAAATGGCAAGATCTAAAGGAAGTGTTTTTTTTTTTTTTTAAAGAAAGCAACTTTAAATGACCTTGGGAAAGAAAATGAAAGCACAGCTGGAGTTCATAGGGCAGAATTTAGCCAAGAATTTGTGTGTTCCTCTTACCCAGACTCTTGAACACAGTGATAGATGTGATGATTGAAAACCAACAATTAACAGTGTTTCATCTTAACACAATCCCTTCTTTTTTCCCCAGGAGAGTGTTAAGAAAATTGTTTAGTATTTTTAATGTTGGTGGGAGGAGTTGCTGAAGGAGCCAATGTGGATTTGAAAGCACCATAAAGGTTTTGTGTATTTTTAATTATGTGAGGCCTAATAAAATATTGTAAAACCCTTTTCAGCAGGGCATCCAGCCATCTCGACTTTTGCCCTGAAAGTCCTGTGCTCTGGGAGACCCATAGTCCTCTGCTAGCCAGGATGGTTGATCGCCCTACTGAGGTTAATTCCTCACCTTCTTCTTTAAGGATTGGTTGCTGGGAAGCTCATATCAAATTTTATTTTCAGTTTTAGTGCCTTTGTTTGTCTTTGTCTTCAGTTGTCAACACTTGTGGAATATTACTGTGCTGTTGTTCTTTTAGACTTGTTTTGGGAGGAAGCATAGCATAGTGGTTGACCTCTCCAGTGGAAAAGATTGTTAGATTTAAAGCCTGGTTCGCACCACTTACTAGCTGTGTAACCAACCGTGGAGAAATGTATTAAGTTCTCTGTTTTCTTTTTCCATTTGTAAAATGTGGGCGATAAAAGTAGAGCCTATCTCAAAAGGTTGCTGTGAAGGTTAAAACAGTATTACTTGTAAAATTCTTAGAGGAGTTCTTAGTACATAGCTTATACTCAATACATGTTAGCTGTTATTAATGATTGCTTTATTGATTCTGCATTTTTTTATTCTAAGCTGTCTCAATTCACTTTGAAAATCAGGGCAGTAAAAATGAATGAATAAGAAAATCACTGGTAAGTTTTGTCCTGTCTTCTTCAAGGAACCATTCCCAGCAAACTCTTCTGGGTGGGATATTTGACCAGCATTGGCACATGTACTGACTTCTTGGTGCCTGTCAAGGTCATAAACAGCCTGGGATTATCTCACTTAGTTCAGTTCCTCCTTGGGAGTAACAGTCCTGAGGGGGGAAGGAATGCAGTGAACTGAGTGTTGCCTGGTTATTCTCTGGTGGTCTTCCTCGTGGGCTGCGCTCAGGGTCTTGTACCCTCATCAGTGTCTTGGGTTCCCCTCTTATGGGAGTGGTTAAAACAGAAACATCAAGAATTAACTATAATTAACCAGGATTGAGTGCAAAGGGCCACAGCTTTGGCTAGGGAATGAGGACAGTATTCATATGATAGCTGAGAATGTGGTCTAGAATCAGATCTCTACACAAGTGTTGATCTTGCCAGTTACTAGCTTGGCTGAGCAATGATGGACAACTTACTGAGTCTTCTCATCTGTTGAATGGGTTGAATGATCCTTTAAGACAGTTGTGAATATTAAGTGAGATAAAGCATGTGTCATATAGTACCTGAAAGATATAGCACTGGATAAATAGGTGCTGTGATAATATTTTTGATCTTTTCCATGTGGTCTTATGTCCAGCTGATAACATCAGTGTTAACATCTTCCTTTCTGAATTTCTTGTTGTATGAGATCTCACAAGTCCAGCTTGTGTTCTCATTACTCCTTATTGCATTATAAAGTATCTGGTCAGTATTTGCTTGGATGTTGTGAATCAAAAATGATCTGAAGCTTTTAGGGTAGGTTTGTGATCATTCCATGTCAGATTCTTATAGGACATCATTTGTGTGTGTGATCTGAAGTTTCATTTCTTATGCTGGGAAGTAAATGTTTATATCAGGTCTGTATTAGGCATCCTTAGGTACAAAGATGAAGTTATACAAGAGAGTTATGGGATGGTGCCTTTTGGTTAAAAAAATATAAATGTGTGTAGAAAAATAAATAATCAACATTACTGGTTATTATTTAGGGAATGAATTTGGGGGAGGGAGTTGGGGTGGATAGAGACCTTTCACCTTTTGTTTTATATACCTTTTTATATAATTTGAATTTTTATTATAACAGCTACGTAATACTTTTATGATAAAAACCTTTTTTTTTCGGGGGGCCTGGGTGGTTCAGTTGGTTAAGCGACTGCCTTCAGCTCAGGTCATGATCCTGGAGTCCCGGGATTGAGTCCCGCATCAGGCTCCCTGCTCGGTAGTGAGTCTGCTTCTCCCGCTGACCTCTCTCCTCTCATGCTTTCTCTCTCTCAAATAAATTTAAAAAAAAAAAAATCTCAAAAAAAATTAAAAAAAAAAACCAAAAAACTTTTTTTTCAAGAATGATAATAACGTAATTTGTCTATAAGTGTCTTGCTGTCTTGTCTGCAAGATTTGCACTGAAGGCGCCCACAAATGTAAATCTTCTTTCTTTGGGCCTGCCTTCTTTGGGGGCACTGCCTTCTTTGGGGGGCACTTCCTTCTATTTTACATTATAACCAAGGAATAGACCCAGGGCTGTTTTTTGGTTCAGTATAATTCCACTTGCTCATGTATGGGAAGGTGGGAGCAGTGCCATAGAGGTTGTCTCCTTTCTAGTCCTATACCTGAAGGGAAATTAGTTACAAAGTCTTTTTAGATGCATTTTTGGAAGCCATGAGAGTACACAGAATCAGGAAATAAGTAAGTTGCTATAGACTACTTGATAGTATTTCAGAGAATCTGGATTCTAGTCCTGTCCTGGTCACTAAGTAGGTCTATGGTCATTAGTACATTGGGCTTCTCTGAATTTCATGTTCCTCATCAAGAACCTGGTGCCCTTTTAACATTATCGCCTCCCACTCCAGCAGTTTCGGATTTCTCCTAGTGCTTATCTTATCTTCAGGTCTGTTTGAAATTAAGAATATAAACCCTCATCATTAGTGGTATTCTGTAGGAAGAGGGTATAATGGTGAGGCATCATGGGGATGTGGTGGAGTGGGAGAAGAGAAATGCACCCCCAGCTCTCACCCAGAGGAAGATACCAACGAGTGAAGGAATGTTTGGGGCTCTGTCACATGGCACTTTACCGACGAGGCAGAAATTCATCCTTTGCTCTGGAGCTAAGGCTGCGTTAGCTGTTTGAAAAAACATTCTAAACATTTTTTTCTCTTGGTAAGCCACTCATTCTCATTACAGATTTATCACTGGCCTGCACATTAGCATGGCCATAACTTTTGTTAATGTTTTCAATCTGAAATTCATGGTGGAGATGCTGAATGGCTCTTTTCGTTTGCACTCATAGGTAAACACAGAGTATTTTTCTTTTCCTCTCTCATTTCTTTTTTAAAAATAAGTTCTTTTTCTTATAAACTCCCTGGGGGTACTGGTCTTGTGGTCCGTGACAGTTTGACTTCATTTTAGAGCTGACTTTTTTCTTATTCTGTAGATTCCTTTGTTTGCATTTGAGCATTAAAAAGGCAACCTAATATTAGAATTTTTTTGGTCCATATGGGGGCTCGTTCTTAGAACCCTGGCTGTAGTATAACTGTGTAGTAATCTTTTGTTTGTTTTTTGGTTACTTGACTTTCAGGGAGGGTAAAGAATTTTGACAAAGTAAGTCCCTATTTTGATATGCCTTCCATTTAAAAAAAAAAAAGGGCCAGACTAACATGGTGGTCTGCAAAAGGGGGGAAATTTTGTTCCTACTGATATTGAAATAATAGTTAAATCATGCCAGGCTACTGAAACGTTTAGTTTCCAGCATCCTATAGCAGTCTAAAAGGGGGGAAAAATAGGGAACGAGAGAGCTGAGTAAAAACCTGAAAAGGAAGGAAAAACAAGCTAATCTACTATGATATGCCTGGATTTTAAATTCTGAAATACTTCCCTACATTTATAGAGATAAAGATTCATAGGGACAGTGTGGCCATAGTCAATGGATAGACACATCCTGAAACTGGGAAACTGTCAAAACACTTCTCCTTATGGATTGAATCTATTGCCTGCTCTCAGTACAGTTTTTGTTATTGTTATTTTTTTTAAACTTCCTTCATGGAGATGTTTTGAGGAAAACACACAAAATGGCTAACTAGGAAGTAATGCAATCGAGAGTCTGTATTTGAGACATTTTTAATTTTAATTCTGAGACTTTAGAGCTTGTGAAGGTGTAGATTTTAAGATATCAAAACAAAGCCCAGGTCACTGAATCTACCACGTGCTGTACAGCAAACTCTTGGTAGTTCTGAATTATTTCCAGAAAGGAAAAGAAGTTCGCTGAGTCTCAGAAGATCTGTCCATTAGCTTGTTTTTCTTCCTTTTCAGGTTTTTCCTCAGCTCTCTCCTTCCTTATTTTTACCCCCTTTTAGACTGCTATAGGATGCTGGAAACTAAACGTTTCAGTAGCTATCCTGGCATGATTTAACTATTATTTCAATATCAGTAGGAACAAAATTTCCCCCCTTTTGCAGACCACCATGTTAGTCTGGCCCTTTTTTTTTTTTTTAAATGGAAGTACACTTGGAGGCTTTGTCTGTGTAGAATCATGAACTCTGCAAAGAGGAAACTCTGTTGGATTTATTGGCCCTTGCAGTATTTGGGTCTGCATATTTTTATTCTGTTTTGTTTTGGAGATTTTTTTTCTTCAATTTCTGTCCCTGTAGAAGGGCAAAACGTATATAAGAAAATGCATTTTTGCAGGCTTTCCATATTTTCCTCTTTACTACAAATCAAGACTGTAAGCCCCTCTAGTGGGTTTAATTTTTTGTGCAGTTTTTTTTGTGCAATTTTATATTAAATAGTAAAGCTCTTGATACCAGTTGAAAAAAAAGGAAAGACAAAAAAAACCCTAGTTCCATTAATAAAGCAAACAGGTAAATGTTCAGCACTTGATATTACTGAGCTTTAAAATGCCAAGTGAGAATTAAGCCATTCTTTTTTTTTTTTAAGATTTTTATTTATTTATTTGAGAGACAGTGAGAAGGATCATGAGGGGGAGAAGGTCAGGGGGAGTAGCAGACTTCCCGTGGAGCAGGGAGCCCAATGCAGGACTCGATCCCAGAACTCTGGAACCATGACCTGAGCCGAAGGCAGCTGCCCAACTAACTGAGCCACCCAGGTGCCCGAAAATCAAACCATTCTTAGTCCCTCTGTTGGTAGTGGCTTCCTTGAAAGATTGTCGTAACACAGACTCTACTCAAGCCCATTTATTTCTTTGTGCAGAAAGCTTCTGAAACCTTCCAGCTCAATGATTTGATAATTCTTGGATTGGAAAAATATCTGTTCCCATCTTGTGGTGGGCTATTTTGGCATTTATACTGATTGACTAAGAAAAGTGGCTTACTTGCGGTATTTGGTTTTAGGTATTTGGGCCACAGACCGAGTTTCAAACCATTTACATATTGCACACTTAGTTTAAAATGTGTTTTGCACGAGGACTTAAAATCGAAATCAAGAAAAATATTAAGTCTTCCACCAGCTAAGCTACTTAAGTATGTCTCCCTAATTTCCTGATTTAGCCTTTTGCTGTGATATAGACAGCATACTAGTTCTATCTTAGTCCTGAGTTTTGGAAAATAGTTTTCTTTTTGTTTTATTTTGCTTTGCCTTAAGACTTCAAAGATAAGTACAGAAGCCTATCAGACTGCATTAGATACTTTCCATTTTAAATTTTTAAAATCACAAATATCATACCCATCGCTCTTGGTTTTACCTTATGTTTAACATACTCCATTTTACAAAAACATTACCGACTTTTGTATACTGGTCCTGTCTCAGTGGGTAAGGAATATAATGAGGAGATGTGTGTTTTATGAAGAGGAGAAATGGGAATATGTGTGAAGGAGAAAGAGAGAGGGAGGGAGGAAAGAAGAGAGAAAGAGACAGAGACAGACAGACAAGCAGGTAAACATTAGCTCATAACACTTTCTTGTAATTATGATGTTCCTGGCCTTGGGCTTGACTGTAATACCAGGAGAGTGTCAGCATCCTTAAACATCAGTCAAGATGAACTTTACAAGAAGGTAAGACAAATTGTACCTTAACTTTTTGGGTTACGCATACCAACCCCACAGACCAATGAATCCAGCCCTTGAAAGGATCAGAATAGCAAGTTTTGATACATTGACCTGTTTTGGTCTCTGAGAAGGACAGTTTGTTAGGCCCTTTTTGGTAACTCAGACTTTAGGTTTGTATTTCAATATTAAAAAAAAAAGATCCATTTGACTAATAACAAACGATGAACTGGCTTTTGAGAAATATAAGAATATCTGAAATTGCGATTTCCCAAGGTTGGCCATCTGGTAGTATCAGGGAGACTTACCGTATGCTGTGCTCAAATTCCAACTTTTACAGGTTAACTTGTTTTCACTTTATTCTTAACCCTCACAGTCTGGGCACAACTGGTAGCACTGAAACCTATTTTGACTCAACAGACTCAGAGAAAAGAAGATGGGGAGTGCAAATCTTTGGGAAGAACCAGCCAGGAAGGAGGCGTTAACTCCTCATTCTTTTGAAGGATATCAATTCCTCATCTTCCATAATGCAGTGCAAAGGAGATTAATGTTTTCCCTATGTGGGGTATAAAGGCTTCCCTATGTGGGGTATAAAGGCCCTCACTGACACTCTTGAGGGCTCAGAAGGGAAATAACCCCGTGGGAGGTGGTTTGCTCCATATTGTGCCCCTCCATGGCGGATGCCTGGTCTGTTTTGCATCTCTCCATCTCGACCCCTGGACGTTAATGGCAGTCGGCACGCTCCACTGTTTATCTTGGAATTTGATACCATCATCTTGGCAACCAAACTGGGACCTTTACTGCTCAGATTGTTTGTCATTTGTTGTTAATTATCTGTTACCATAAATTCTGCACTTTGAGGAAAAAGGGAATGTTTTGAAATATTTCCTCCAACATGTAAGTGGAGCTTCATTTTCTATGGACAAAAGGGGGAAAAAAATCAGCCCTTTTGGGAATTGGTTTCAGGGAAATCAAATGCCTTGGTTTTTCAGACAGGCTTGTAGATTCCACTAATGCAGCCAGAATTTTCAGTGAAAGAACCGTTGCAATTTAGCAATGGTTTGTATTTGGGAGAGGTACTCCTGCCCCGCTTCTTTCAAGGAAAAAAATAATTTAACGTTGCATAAGGGGTTTTGCTTTTATCATGCTCTCTTTGTGCCATAATTGTGTTCTGCATGTCTGAGAGATCCTGTTCCCTGCAGTCCGTTCCTTCCTTTCGAAGGTTATTAAGACAAAGCAGTCCAGGGTGAAAAGTAGCTTCTGCTTACCTGCCTTTATGAGGTGTTTATTTTGTTAAGTGTAGAATTAAAATGAGCTTTCTGGCCATTAGTGGATTTTAGTCATGCCCCCACACTCTGCAGGGAAGGTGGTGTCACCTTATAAACAAACAGTGCTGTTTTGCGAGGTGCTGTGCCACGGGCTGCAGGAGCCACTGCTGGACTTAATATCTTAATAAAGCCGTAAACAGAAGAACGTGAGCGACAGGAAGAATGAATGCATACATTTTGGAGGGGAGAACTCAGGAGGAGAGTGGTTGTTGCCTGGCAGAAATCTAGGCATATATATATATATATATATATATACACACACACACACACACACAAACACATACATATGTATATATATGTGTTGTGTGTGTATATATATACACACACATATACACACACATACATATACATACATACATATATTTTTAAATATTTGTATATAGCATTTGAAAAGCTCTCCACCCCTCCCCCAAATAGTATATCCATATGCCTGTCTGTCTCTACCCATGCCTTTTGCACGTGTTCCAGTATATTTTCTACTACTGATGCCTTAGCTTTACTGTGGGGATCATAATAATATATGCTTCACTAGGTAACAGTGAAGTTTCTATTAGAGGATGCTTGGTGCTTGGTAAAGCAGTGGCACAGCTTCTCAAAGCTCAGTGTGTGGTAGCTGTTATTGCAAATAATGTTGTTCATTGCTACCTCAGCCCCAACATTAACCCTTGAGTTGATGCAGAGTCTTCACGGTGGCACGTGGCCCATCATTGCTGTAACTTTTTTCTGATGCCATTGAATGCGGTGTGTCTGTTTTACTCTTGTTGAGAAGTTTTTGTTTTCGTTTCCGTTTCCTTCTGCTTTTAAAGTGTCTAGGGCTGGGCTGTCTCCTGGGGACTCCCACACTGGGGTGGAGGGACTGAGTCTGTGAACTTACTGATAGCCAGGAGCACGGACTTAATTGACTGTTCTCTCTACTCCAGGCATGCTGCCCGAGACAGTGTGACTCCAAGATGTGCCTTTACTGTAGCTGTGGGATATACTAGGGTCTGCTGCCTTTGGTTTCCCCAGAACTGGAGAATGTTCTCCCCAGGCTTATAAGGAATCAGGAAAATAGTGCTGAGCACCCTTTCTACCTATCCCATGATCCTTTTACTTTCTCTGTGTCAGTGCTTTTCTAAGGGAGTACATTAGATATGTGTGTACTTTTAGCACACAGATTACAATCAGACTTGAGGATTAAGAAATGTGTGTTAAATTAGTGTCTCAGACTTAGTAACAGTTTGAGTATGAAAAATAAGAGACTGCGGGGAGGAGAATGTAGGTTGGGGGAAAAAACACCCTCAGACCGCTCTGAGGGAGGCTGGGAAAAGGATTTAACACTTTGGATTTTTTAGAAGCCATTAAAACTCTGATGGGATCAGATTACCTGACTGCACATCTGAAACATGAAACTCTTGCCCTAAACCGTGCAATTGAGTTAAGCTCAAAATTCAAGGCCTCCCCCTAAGACTGGCCTCTGGGTAAGCCTCATTGGGAATCGCGAAATGATTTCCTTTGAGAGGAGCAAGGACTACAGTGAGGTTTTTATGGCCAATTTAGTCTGTACACTGGTGCCAGCCAGACATTTGGCAGCAGTTAGTGCCAGCTTTGGTGATCCGTCCACCGATTTTTCCCAAGGTCTTAGATCCTGTCAGTGTTTGATGCTGACATTGAAGGGAAGACACGTCGTAAATCCAACTTTCTAGATACACCTCCTGAATTTCTTGTTTTTAATTTATTCATTCCAGGTGAGTGATACTTGAAGAGGTGTGGGGAGAGCATCAGGCTGGTCCTAAACTTTGAGGTTTGAGGTTCGGAATGATGTTGACAGCGCCCCCCCACCCGATTGTGTGTACCTTTATATGTATAGATAGTCTCTGACTTACAGGAAGTCGACGTGAGATTTTTCGGCTTCCCCATGGTGCAAAAATGATATTCAGTAGAAACTGTACTTGAATTAGGTTCTTTTCCTGGATTAGCAATACAGAATTCAGCCCCCTTTGGCGATGCCAGGCAGTGGCAGCCACAGCTCCCAGTCAGTATGCAATTAGGAAAGTCAGCAACCAATACACTTACAACCCTTCTGTACCCATACGACCAATCTTGTTTCTCGCTTCCAGTACAGTATTCAGTAAATTGCATGAGCTGGTCAGCATTTTATTATAAGATAAGCTTTGCGTTACACGATTTTGTCCAACTGTAGGCTAATGTGTTGTGAGCATGGTTAAGGTGCACTGGGTAAAGCTATGATTAGGTTTACCTCAGGTTAGGTTTACCTCAGGTCAGATGTATTGAATGCACTTTTGACTTAGGATATTTCCAACCTATGTTGGGTTTATTGGGAGGTAACTCCACTGTAAGTTGAGAAAGCTCTGTATTCAGAGTACAAGTGATGCTTTTCTTTGGCTCCACATATCATAAAAGCATTTTTATTAATTTATTTTTTAAAGATTTATTTGTTTGAGAGGGAGAGAGAGTGTGAGTCGGGAGAGGGGTAGAGGGAAAGGAAGACAAGCCCTGCTGAGTGGGGAGCCACTCGTGAGGCTCCATCCTGGGACCCTGAGATCATGACCTGAACTGAAACCAAGAGTCAGACACTCAACTGACTGAGCCACCCAGGCACCCCCATAAATGTTTTTTAAATTATTGTATTTTAAATTATTTGTGAGGGGCGCCTGGGTGGCTCAGTGGGTTGAAGCCTCTGCCTTCGGCTCGGGTCGTGATCCCGGTGGGGGGCCTGCTTCCCTCTTTCTCTCTCTGCCTGCCTCTCTGCCTACTTGTGATCTCTCTCTCTGTCAAATAAATAAATAAGTAAATCTTAAAAAAAAATAAATTATTTGTGAAATGACTATCTTCCACTAGGCTATGAAAGCAGCTACCCTGTCTTTGTAGTTTTCTTTCTTTTCGTCTGCCTCCATCCAGATCACCTATCATGGTACTAGGCACATTCTAAACACTCTCCAAGTACTTGTTGAATGAATGAATGAAAGTTGAGCTTGCAAGGATTCAGTACCCTCTTAGCTGATGCTTCTCCAAGAAGTCTGTGCTCCCTCGTCATCATGCGTTCATTTTGAGACCATGTATTTAGACTTGACCGAATACTTGGCTTTAAAAAGGGTAACTTATATAAGTCTCCCGTGCTTTTTTCAGGGTGGAGATGCATGGAGCTCAGAGTGAGTATTTCTTTTTCTTTTTTAAAAATATATTTTACTTATTTATTTGACAGAAAGAGGTCACAAGTAGGCAGAGCAGCAGGCAGAAGTGGGGGGGGGGGGCGGAGCAGATTCCCTTCTGAGCAGAGAGCCCGATGTGTGGCTCGATCCCAGGACCCTGAGATCACGACCCGAGCCGAAGGCAGAGGCTTAACCCATTGAGCCACCCAGGTGCCCCCAGAGTGAGTATTTCTGATCCTCCAACACCAATGCTGTAATCTTTCCCGCTGCCTTCAGTTGTCATTTGCATTGATAGTAGTAAATTCTCATTTCTAACATAGGAAAAACATCAGTTTCGTTTTCAGCTTGACCTAAAGGATTTGGGTTTCCTATATTTTTCTCTAAAAATGGAGGCATTAGAAAGTATATTGTTTTTTTTTTTAAGATTTTATTTATTTATTTGTCAGAGAGTGAGCACAGGCAGACAGAGTGGCAGGCAGAGGCAGAGAGGGAAGCAGGCTCCCTGCCGAGCAAGGAGCCTGATGCGGGACTCGATCCCAGGACGCTGGGATCATGACCTGAGCTGAAGGCAGCCGCTTAACCAACTGAGCCACCCAGGCATCCCAGAAAGTATATTGTTTTAATTCCTTTGTAAAATGCTTATTTATTGGTCCTATTTGGAGTCAACGATCATTGAATAGAAGCGTGAAATTAATTAGGATATATTTCAGTCCAGTGATTAGGAGTCTGGCTGACAACTGCCCCTAATCTGTGGAGCTGACCTGAAATCAAGACCTTGAAAACAGGTCATCTGTTTATCATGGGAATCGTGCATTTTGCCTAAGGCGAACCAGTTTTATTCTGTACTGGTATGTTTTGTAACAACTTCCCTTTTTTTTTTTTGAGATAGTGAACTCATTAATAAGCTCTTGTAGAATAACCATTTTGACAGAAGTCTGTGATTTGGGTTAAGTACAGATAACACCCTCCTCACAACATTGGTGTTTGATAGCAATTGAAAAACCTTTATAAAAATTTAATATGAAGGAAAACAGATGAAACCCAAAGTAAGTATGTAATGGAGTTCTGATGAGGGGTGACTAAGCTCGAAACCCCTTGAAAACCAAATGATTAAAAAAGCCCCGCAAAAAGCGGCAAGCTTAAGGAAAAATTTTATACAGAGCAAGACTTAAAAGAGGGGGAGATAATAAGAAAAAGAGGCTTGCGTTTCCAGCACTTTGGGGCAGGAAGTTTTTCATTTAGCTGACTGACTTAAGGTTTTTTTCCCTGACTGTCCCCACGATTGTGTCTGCTCAGGAAGGTGTTGTATAATTAGCCTTTCTGGAGATGCCCTTTGGCTGAGGACCTAATTGAATTTCTGGACCAGAGGGCTGGACTAGAATTGGGGGAGCTTTTTGCCCTGCAGGTAGAAGCCCTTTGATGGACCTGCCTCTCTGATAAGTACCCGTGATGACTGGCAGTGACATTGTTTAGGTAAAGTATGGTTTAGTAATTGAGGAGTCACTGCTCCTCAGTATAGGAAAATCTTTCTTTAAAATAGGGAAGACACCAAAATCCACATGTGCAATTTAAATGAGCTTGTATTCTGCATGATAAATACGCACCGGGTGCCAAGTAGAAAACCGGAACCCTCTCTCAGGATGCTGTTAGGGCCAAGCGGAATCTCATTAGGGACAGCTTCAAAGATCAGTTCCTCGTGTCCATAAAAACAAGTGTAAATTATCTGGTGCGCGCCTGCTGTTAGCAATTGCGCTCTTGCATTATGCATGACCCAGACTGCACGGAGGAGGCCGGCGCTGCTCGGAGTTCTGCGTGCGCGCGGGGATTTCTCCACCCACACACGTCTGCGTTCGTCTGTGTAGAGATGGGTGCCGAGCCTACCTTTTGGAAATGTATGGGTGTTCTTTTAATTAATGGAGGGTGCCGTGTGTAACCTGCCCCTACATTTTTGATAAATGGGAGTCAGTTCAGAGAGGCATGATAAGGCTTTGAATTGTTTACATGAACAACCAATCAACCCAGATTTATGGATCTTCTTTGCTCCCGTCTAGAGTTGGAGCAGGGGCCATGAGTGTGTTCAACGCACGTAGGATCAGATGCATTTTCTTTCTATCATTCTCTCCCTCTTTTTAGTCTCTTGGGTATATTCTTAAGATCGTGTGAATATCCCGTAAATTAAGAAAACATAGTCAAGTTTAACATACGGAGCTTTAATAATTAGTTTTAACTATTAACTAATTTTTAACTATTAACTAAATAAACGCCGAGGGGTCTGGAGTATATTTCTGAGCTTTACCATGTGAGGAGATAGAGAGGCAGCAGAGTGTGATGTTGAAGAGCATGGATTCTAGAACCAGACTGCCAAGGCTTGAGTCTCGGTCTGCTTTCTTACTAGCTGTATGACTTCGGAGAAGCAACCTAACCTCTCTGTGTTCTCATCTGCAAATGAAGGGAGGAATTCTTATGTGTCTCATAGAGCGGTCATGGATGCTAAATTGGTTGCTTTTTGTGTGTCACTTAGAACATTTCCTGGGACACAGTAAGTCTTGTCAACGTGTTTGCTCCTATCGGTGTTACCAGCTTTACTATCAGAGGTAGAACACGTTCTTGTGC
>ML107060.1:47815-79939 GCA_003697995.1 Taxidea taxus jeffersonii | reverse complement strand
AAAAAAAAAAAAGAATCCCCTGGAGGGTGTGAGATTTTTCATTTCTAACAGTCTTCGAGAGGCACTGCTCTATACTGACCTCGGATAAACCAATTCCCTTCCTCTTTCTGCGTGATTTCCAGATCTTCCGGTCACTATCCCTCTTGAAGGGTGGTTCAGCACAGGCTGACCTTACTTCATCAATTGCCATTTGTCTCTGGTCACCTCAGTCTGGCTTCTGCCTTCAACTCTTAACGAAATCATCCCTTCAGGGACCACAGAAAATAATCCTCATACATGTAGTTCTCACGTGCTAGTTTTGTTCTAAATACTTTACGAGTACATTAACTCCTCAGTCATCACAAGAAGCCAACAAGATAGATACTATTATAGTTTTTGTTCTAAGGCGGGAAAAAAAAGTACAGGGAGGTTTGCCAATGGGCTCAAGTCACAGAGCTAGTGAGCTACTCAGACTTCAAACTGAGTAGTCTGGTTCTGGAACAATGTTCTTATCCTCTACTTGTCTTCCCCTGACTTTCTGAAGCTGGCTGGTCACTCATGGCTAAGTCATGTTATTCTCCTATAAGACAGAAACAGCCCCCCAGAACAATAACCTCAGACAAGGCTACCCTTAGACCATGGTAAAATAAGCCAAAACAAGGCCACTTCATAATTTTATTTTAAAAACAGATAATAGCAAGGTCACTGTGCCACCACAAACTATGAAACACCCTCTCTCTGAGCCAAAACAAGTGATTGCTTCTTGCTGACCATTTACAACTTTGTCCTCCTTCTAGTTTTCCTTCCCTATAGATAAGATTTACTGAGATAGCCAATCACAGAACCATCCCTGCTCTCTGACAGAATCCAGTTCATAGTGAGCCTGAGCCCCTGCTTCCTTAGACTCCTCGCAGTCAGTCTTCTAAAGCCCAGTTCCCATCTTAGCTTCTAACACCATTTTACTGAGAGACCCCATGGTTCCCACAGTGTGTGCCTTCCATCCTACAACAAGTAATACACCCAACTCGTTCAACTACATGGCGACTTTTGGCTGGAGGGCACTGACACCTCCATGCTATGACTTGTCACTCTTTGAAATCCTCTTTTTCCTTAGATTCTAGATAATATTGTCTCCTGATCCCCTCCTATTTTTGATGAATTCCAGTGATTTCTACCTCTTGGTAGTCATGTCCTGTATAATCTCTTCCCTTTGAAGAGGGGCTGGACCTAATGACTCCTAACTAATGAACAGAACACAATATGATGTCCCTTCTGAGATTAGCTGATAAAAAAGACTTTACCTGCTCTCTCAGTTGCTCATGCTGATGGAGCCGGTTGCCAGAGCTGCTCCATGGAGAAGCTGACAGAGAGTAGGCATCCCACAGAAAAAACAAAAAAACAAACAAACAAACAAAAAAAACCCCACAACAAATAGATGTATCAAAGAACCAAGGTTGGCCTCCAAACAATAGCCAATGAAGAAATGAGTCCTGTCCAGAACCACTTGAGTTACGTTGGAATTGGATCCTCCCCTAGTTGAGTTCCCACAAGACCGCCATCCTTGTTGACACCTGGACTGCAGCCTTGGGAGAGACTTTGAAGAGAGACATTCAGCTAAGCCGTGCTGGATTCCTCACCCACAGAAATGATAAGATAGTAAAACTTTGTTATGTGAAGTCTAAATTTTGGAATGAGTTGTTACACCACCATAGATAACTATTACAGACCTCTGTAATACAAAGATGATTCTAGAGCATCAACCTAATTATGTCAATGGTAAGGAATCTTCCATGGCTGCCCACTGCCTCTAGGATAAAGGTTCATAGTCTGACCCAAGGTTGGATGTATCCTTCGTTTAGCCACAGTAAACTGCTCCTTGGTCTTGGAACATACCAAGTGACTTAGATTATCCTGTTTCTTTTCCCTAGAAAATTGCCCACTCTGATAAGTCTTGCCATGAGCCTTCATATTAGAATGAATTCCTCCTCCTCTGGCTTTCCAAAGCCCAGAGGAACAGGTAGAAATGGGCAGGAAAGATAGAGAAAGCACACAGACGAGAAGAAAAGTAAATATGATAACACATGAGACAGCAGCTCTAAGAATGATAACAGAAATTCATTGGCTCCAGAGAGAACAGACTGCACACCTGCTACAAAATTCAGACTTGACCATCAAGGGGACGGAAGATGTTCTCTGTAAGGGAATCACTTTGATCCTTAGGCTGGGAGTTATATTTGTAGCTGGGGGGAATGAGGGTCGAAGCTTAGGTGAAAACTTGCTGTTGCTATTTTTGGCCAATCAACACAAGCAGCCCGAGGCACAGGCAGATGCCTAGGGCTCTGTTCCTATGGCTGCCCATCATGCGATAGCTTCTGGGTACATTTACAAATATGATTTTCAGATGTCATTTTTGGCTCTCAGAACTTCTGGCTCTCAGAGTGACTTCACTCTCCTGCCTCGAATTATGTTTCTTCCCTGCAGAATATCTATGACAAAACCAGATCAACTCTGCTGAAAATGGCTCTCAAATCTCTTCAGAATCTTGTTTTTTATTTTTCCTGTTGGAATGGTCATTTGCTCTGAGCAAGTTTATATGGGAGAGACCATTCATTGCTAAAGGCAGCAGAGCTGAGATATATCTAAGAGTAGGTGAATCCAGCAGGCAGCTCCCAGACAACAAGGGAAGAGAGGGGGCTCTTCTACTCCTGTGAAAATGCAACATATTAAAATGCAGTCATTAACGGGTGGAGTGTTCTAGAATTGACGCTAACCTACTGGGAATTTGCGTTAAGTTTCTCTGGGGGTGTAACAAAACTGTGTATCCTCCTGGGAAGCTGGAGAAGAGGACTGGAAGCATCAGAGTGTGGATCTTCTTAGCACAGTTCTTAGCTTAGTTCTTGGGGCTGAGATAGCAGAAGTGATGCCTTCCCCTTCATTATCCTGATGGAAAGTGGGAAAGGTTGCCTGTGGTTGAGACAGGTAGAAGTTGTAGTTAACAGCAGGAGAGCGGCTCCGCTAGGGCTAGCCTGTGGCTGTGTGTTACTCACTTATCCTGCAAAAGTTCTGACACTGTTAAGAGTCTGGGTAAATTTTAAAGGAGCTCCCTCATCACTGTTTAGGGCTACAGGCAGTTGATTAGAAGGAGAATTAGATACCAGATACATTAAAGGAGAACGAGATACCAGTGTATTTCATTGTCACCGCGCCACAGATTTTTAGGTCCTGGAACAGGCCTGAGCCCTGATGATCATGAGATTTCTCACTCTGACTGTCTAAGGTCATAATGAGACTTTTTAATATGAAAATCTTGCTAACATTTTATCTGGTTTATTGATTTCTAGAACTAATATACGTAACCCAGAGTTGTCATTTTAACTTTTATTTACATGGGTTCTTGGTTTGCCTGCCTGCCTTGCTCCCGCTCTCTCCCTCCTTCTGCCACTTCCTCTGTATTCCAGGAACACATTCAGGAATTTCGCAGTGCCTGTCCTCTGCAAGTTAACCCCAGAATAGATGCAAGCCAGCCTAGACCCCAGAGATGTTCACTGCTGCATGGTCTCGTGCATTGGCCAAGGGCAAATCAGACTTCCAAGGTCTTCAGCTGCTGTAGGCTCCTGTAGGTGCTGTAGCACCTCCTTGCATAAGGAGCTCCCCCAGACTGGTATGACCTAAGGGTCCAGCTCATCAGGCCTCTCCCCTCTCTGGCTGCCTCAGTCACCATCAGAAGTCCAAGCCTCAGGATCACCATCGTTGGCCAGGTTGCCCTTGGATGTCCTCATCTTTCGTCCTTTTCTTTCCTCCCAAATCATTCCAAAAGGTCCCTTTGAAATTGATAGTCCATCACCCACAAAGTTCCAGTGTCCACAGTGTTCCAGTTCCAACCTCTTGCCCGAACATTCTATTCCCCTTCTTGCTCTAACTCAGGTCCTTAAACATTTCCAGTGTAGGACCACATAGTAGCTATTTTAGGATTTGTGGGCCATGTAGTTCTCCCATTAGGGTGCAAAAGCAGGCACAGAAAATATGGAAACAAAGTGTTCCAATAAAACTTTATTTACAGGGGCACCTGGGTGGCTTAGTGGTTTAAAGCCTCTGCCTTTGGCTCAGGTCATGATCCCAGGGACCTGGGATCGAGCCCCGAATTGGGCTCTCTGCTCAGCAGGGAGCCTGCTTCCTCCTCTCTGCCTGCCTCTTTGCCAACTTGTGATCTCTGTCAAATAAATAAATAAAATCTTTAACAACAACAACAACAAAAAACAAACTTTATTTACAAAATCCAGGGCAGCCCAGACTTGGCTCGAGGGTCATAGCTCTGTAATTCCCAATGTAACAAAAACCTGGCCACATCCACAGGACTCCTGTTTTCCTCAGCTTTCAGGTGAAGGTGATTTTTCCCTCTAACAACCATCCTAGATCACAGCTGTGAACTGACAGTGTCTCTGGTATGTTCCTCTCTTCTTCAGTGACTTGAACACTTGAGTCACTCCACTCGCAACCCTGCCACCATTTTTGGAGACTTCAGAATTTAATCAGTGGTCCATCCAACACTCTGGTCTCTCAGTTTCTCAATGTTTTGCAACCACTAATCTTATCCCATCTCATCTCAGCCACCCACTCACAAAGCCACACCCCAGATGGTGCACATTCCCGGCATCTCGATTTCAAACATCTCCTCTCCAAGTTTCTTCCAAACATCACTTCCAAGTTTCTTGAATATCTAGTAAGCCCAGGCCAGGAGCTCCCGAATTTTAATGAGACCTCAAATCACACACCACTTCCTGAAGGTCCCCACTTCTCTCCTAGACTTGATCTCATGGTGTAACCATTCCCCAGAAAACACACAGCTCTCCTGCACCTCTGACCCCTCATCCTGGCTAAACCCAGGATATGTTCTCAATGTGTACCTGCTGCAGTGATTCAGTGTGGCAGACTGGATTTGCTCTGGAATAAATAGAGCAAATCCACACAGATCCCATTCCTCATGGAGCTATCATTCTTTTTTTTTTTTTAAGATTTTATCCATCTATTTGACAGAGAGAGATCACAAGTAGGCAGAGAGGCAGGCAGAGAGAGAGAGAGGGAAGCAGGCTCCCTGCTGAGCAGAGATCCTGACGCGGGACTCGATCCCAGGACCCTGAGATCATGACCCGAGCCGAAGGCAGTGGCCCAACCCACTGAGCCACCCAGGTTCCCTGGAGCTATCATTCTAGTGAGAGAGAAAAGACAATAAGTAGGATAGATAATTACAGTATGTTGTAAGTTATAGGATGATAAATTCCAGGGAGAAAAGAATAAAAGCAGGGAAGGAGGTTATAAAATGAGGGAAGACCATGAATTTTTAGATAAGCTGGCTAGAGAAGGCCTACTGAGAAGATGCCTTTTATGTGAAAACAAGAAGTGAGCAAGGGCAAAAAGCCATGTGTATATTCCTAGAAAGAACATCTCAAGCTGAGGGACACAGCAAATGCAAAGGTCTTGTGATGGGCATGTGCCTGGCTTATCTCAGACACAACAAGGAGGCCTATGTAGCTCAAGCAGAGTGGATGATGAGGACGGTAGGAGGAGATGTGTTCAGAAAAGAAATGGTACTACATTTGTCATGTATCGCTGCTAACAGATTACTGCAAACTGTGAAGTTTTAAACAACACCCATTTGTTAGCTCAGTTTCCTTGGGTCAGGAATCCATGCTCAGCCTAACTGGGTCCTCTGCTTAGGTCTCACAAGGGTGCAGGCAAGGTGTCAGCTGGGCTGTGTTCTCATCTGGAGGCTCAACTAGGGAGGGATCCACATTCAAGCTCGCTCAGGTCATTGGAATTCTTCCCTTGCAGCTGTTGGACTGAGAGCTATAAGGGTTTCTTCTTGGGTCTCAGTGAAGCCCGCCCTCAAGCTTTAGGCTTACCAGATGGCCTACTCTATAGGAAGTTTACAATATGGCAGCTTGGTTATTGAAGATCAGCAGGAGAGTGAGAGAGAGTCTGCAAGCAGAGGGAGTGTTACATAAAGTTCCATGAATGTAATTACAGGAGTGACATCTGACACCTTTGCTGTATTCTGTTGGTTGGAAGCCAGTCACAGCTCCCACCAACACTCAGAGGGAAGGGTTCACACAAAGGCATGGACTCCAGGAGGGAGGATCACAGGGTCTTCTGGGAGTCTGTCTGCCACAAGGACTTAGATAATATAGGGATATATGTGTCCTTGTAAGGAATTTGATTTTTTTTTCTCTGATTGTCATGGGGAGCCATTAGAAAGTTTGAACTGAGGAATGGCAATAATTTGTGTTTTAACAGGATTGGTCCAAATGACTAATTGAGAATAGGTTTTATGGGGCCAGAGACAGAAATAGGGAGACCAGTTAAAGGCTATTCCAATAATCCAGACAACAGTTGATAGAGGTAAATTTGGGGTAACAATGGGGAAGGAGAGACCACACTGTGGATATATTTTGAAGGCAGACCCAACACGATTTGCTAGTTCATCAGCTACAGAACATCAGAAAAAGAGAGGAGTCCAGGCTTATCCCAAAGTTTTCAGGCTAAGTTTTTAGCTTTAGATGAATAAATTATGATGGGGAAGATGGAAGGAAAGCAAGTTTGAGGGAGAATAGCAGAACCTCTATTTTTGATATGTTTGAACTGCCAGCCACTTGAACACAGGCAAATTACACTGGACACAGTCAACTCTGGAAGGAGAAGAGATACGTCTTCATTGAAACTGATGATGATCTTAGAATTGGATTTTCATTCCACACCTGCAGCACATCTGTAAGCACAGTGGTCTGTGTGTTTCGGGTGCTTCATTTATAGGCACAGGATGGCAGACAACATTGTCTTGCACCAAAGGACCCATTTTAAGGCAAAGAAAGTATGACAATGGGCACATGACCAATCCACCATGCAGTGGATTCTCCCACATACAGTAAGAACATTGGGATGGCCTATTCAAGGTTTTGAAAAGGCAGGATCCTGGGCATTCTGTCCTTCAGGATGGGTTATCTGCAATGAACTACTGTCTGGTACAGAGTGCTACATTTCTGATAGCTAGACTTCATGGGTCCAGGAACTAAGGGAAAAAACGAGGATTGAACTTCTTACCTTCACTCTCAGCACCCATCCATTCTGTGAATCTTTCTAATGGATTGAAAATTCTGGTTCCAAGAGATTGCTTTGGCCTAGACACAGTAAGTATTCCATAAAAGTGAAACTATAGCGAGTCTGCAGCCTGGGCAATTTGGTCTCAAGACTGGAGACTACCAGGCAAGGAAGGAGTTCCTATACTGGCAGGAGAAATCAATTCTGATTATCATGAAGAGCTAATGTTGTTACTAGAATGTGACAGGGAGATGCATATCTGGAATTCAGGGAATTCACTGGGGCATCGTGTAAGTGCTCCAGGATGGGTGAATCCAACCAAGTGGATACAAAGTGGACATGAGTAGATCTGACAGCTGCAAGAGGTTAACCAGCAGACACACATGGTGTCCATAGCACGCCCCACCTCCCACTTCTGGTTTTAGCTGCAGGAGCTGTGAATGCTGCAGTGCCCTGTCTCAAGCACCTTTTGCATCTCTGTTTCTGACCTCCAACCTTCCTCTGAAGCTGCACTCATTCAGGTGGGGATGTTGTAGCTGGAAATTTCAAAGGATTTAATGCCTTCAGGAACAACCCTGGAGCAACAGAAGATGGGACCAAATTGATATGTCCAGCCTCCTGTCTTTTCTTTTTCTCTTTTATTGAGATATAATTGACATTTAACATTGTATTCATTTTAGATTTACAACACAATGATTTTATATATAGGGAAATGGTTACAATAAATGTTACATCCATCACCAAGCATTCACATTTTTTTCTTGTAATAAGAATCTATTCTCTTAGCAATTTTCAGATACATGATACAGTATTATTAACTATAATCACCAGCCTATACATTACACCCCCAGGACTCATTTATCTTATAACTGGAAGTTTGCACCTTATGACCATTTTCATCAATTTCCTTCACATCCCCCCCCCCCAAACTCTACCTATCTCAGACAACCAGCAATCTGTTTCTATGAGTTTGATTTTGAAGATTCCATATACTTGTGAGATCATGCACTATTTGTCTTTCTCTAACATTTCATTTAGCATAATGCTTTCAAGGTCCATCCAGGTTGTTGCAAATTGCAGAATTTCCTCCTTTTTATAGCTGCATAATATTCCTGTGTGTGTGTGAAAGAGAGAGAGAGAGAGAGAGATATCTTCATTATCTATTCATCCTCTGATAGATATTTAGGTTACTTTTATGTCTTGGTTGTCATAAATAATGCTGCAATGAACATGGAAGGGCAGATATTTCTTTGAGGTTCTATTTTCATTTCCTTCAGGTATATACCCAGAAGGGGACTCATGGATCATATGATAGTTCAATTTTTAATTTTTTTGAGGAACCTCCATACTATTTTCCATAGTGGCTGCATCTATTTATGCTCCCACCAACAGGGCCCCAGGGCTTCCTTCTCTCCGCATCCTCACCAACTCTTGTTATTTCTTATGTTTTGGTGGTGGTAGCCATTCTAACAGGTAAGGAGTGATATTGAAGTTTTGATTTGCATTTCCCTGATGATTCGTGGTACTAAGCATCTTTTCTTGTGTTTGTTGGCCATCTGTATGTCTTCTTTGGAAGATGTCTATTCACGTCCTCAAAACTTTTTTTGGGCTATTGAATTGTATGAGTTTTTTATGTATTTTGACTATTAACCTCTTGTTAGATCTATGATTTGCAGCTATTTTCTCCCATTCAGTAGGTTGCCTTTTATTTTGTTGATAATTTCCTTTGCTGTGCAGAAGCTTTTTAGTTTGATGTATTCTTTTCTTTTTTCACTTTTGTTGTTTTCGCTTTTGGTGTCAATTCATAAAATCATCCCCAAGATCGATGCCAAGGAGCTTACCCCCTATGTTTTCTTTTGGGAGTTTTATGATTTCAGGTCTTACGTTCAAGTACATAATTCATTTTGAATTAATTTTGTGTATGGTGTAAGATGGTCCAGTCTTTTTTTTTTTTTTTTTTGCATGTGGCTATTCAGCGTTCCCAGCACCATTGACTGAAGAGACTGTCCTTTCCCCATTGTGTGTTCTTGGCATCTTCATCATAAATGAATAGACCAGCCTCCCATCTTTTGGTGGGACAATTTAGAGCTACTTTCTGCATGGGACTTCAGGGACTTTCCTATAATAAGCCTGAGCCTCAAGTGTCCAGAGAAGCAATCAAGCCAATAGTGCACATTATAGTGGTTTGTACTCCTCCTGTCTTTCCAACTTCACTTTCCTCACTTTTTCTTCAGGGGCTCACCTCCAGAGTGTGCCCAAATGCAGCCTAAGACACTCAGTTCTCTGGTCTCCAGCCTCTGGTCTGTGAGTACAGGCCAGGTGAGCTCCGCAGGGGCAAGTGTAGGCAAGTGTAGGACAACCCAGAGAACAGGGCTCTGTCTCTTCCTTGTTTCTAAGAAGAAACAAGAAGGACCCTTTTCTCAGGTCATTGTTTCAAATCACATTTTGCTGTTTTAGGTACATAGTTATGGAAAATCCTATATTGGTTAGAAAGAGTTGAAAATTTCTCCCTCTTGACTAGAATTAGAACTGTTCCCCCAGCCTCCCTAGTCTTACCTTAGATAGACTGCTATTCCTAATCCCTAGCCTTAAATCATTTTTGACTTGAATTTGATGTAAATAAGGCACTGCATATTCATGAATTGGTTTATTGCTCTTATGCCATAGTTTCTGTTTCATTTACATGATTTCCATTCAGAATGGGCAGCTCTTGAAAGACAAGAAATAAGATGTGTAACTCTCTTTGATATGCAGTTAGGTCCTTACTAAATATATATCTTTTTTGCTAATGGAGAAAATATTTCTTTCCTCACATGATAATGAACACTCTTCTTCTCATTCAGTTATGTGACTATGGATAAATATATCATGCATGATAAAGAAACCTTTTAAAATTATATACATTCTTTCTTATCTAAATCAGTTCAGAACTATCATTTTGATAAATGTCTTAAAGTATTAACTGACCTAATTTTCCAGAGATCAAATTGCACCAAAAGAGGAATGAGCCGGAGGACATGGGGTTAATACCCTCACAGGCTTGAGTGGGAAAATGGAGGGCCCTGTATGTAGCAATGACACAGAGGTGCCCATCTTCCCACACTTCATCCCAGCTCAGATATTATTATAAAAAAAATGCCAACTGTTATTAGACCTCTAATGGATTGTCTGTGGTTCAAGCAAGGGAGTGTCCCTTCTCATGGTCTTTCTTTCAAACAATATATTTCTGTTCTTTCTAACTAATTGCCCTACCTCATAAGAATGAGGTCAGTGGTCCATAGAACAGTGTATATCCTGACTGAATTAAATCAATAAAGAATCAGATTTCCCTAGGGCATTCCAGTAGCCTCTCCAAAGAAAACAACTTCCTGATAACTGACAATGTAGTATAATTTATGAGCAGAATCCTCTCTTCTATCTCGGTACTTTTTCTCAAGTCTTTGACATATCATGCTAAGTTCCTAGATATGAAAAGTGAGAACAGCACTAGGCATCCTATCCAGAGAGCCCTTTTGTTCACTTGTGAGCACTGATTCTTGAAACTAAGAACTCTATCCAACTAACAGAGATTTTTTTTTTTAATGCAACACCCTGATTACGCTAAAAGACAATTTGATAAAGGTACTATTTTTGGGGTGTCTGGGTGGCTCAATCTGTTGGGCATCCAAATCCTGATTTTGGCTCAGGTCCTGATCTTGATCAGGGTCATGAGATCAAGCCTTGTCTTGGGCTCCATGCTCAGCAATGAGTTTGCTTGTCCCTCTCCATCTGTTTTCTCTCTTTCTCCATCTCTAGAATAAATAAAGAAAATCTTTTAAGAAAAATAAAATAAAAAATAAGATAAGATAAAATAAAATAAAAGTACTATTTCTGGGGGCACCCAGTTGGCTTAGTCAGTAGAGCATGTGACTCTTGATCTTGGGGTTGTAAGTTCAAACCCCATGCTGGGTATAGAGATTACTTAAAAATAAAATCTTAAAAAAAAGTATTATTTCTTGTTTTCTTTTTCTAATTTAATAATACAGATTTATTACTTAGCAGGCATACATGTAAAATAAATATTAAGTTCATTTATTAATCAGTATAAGGATGTGCTATTGGGCTTTTCCTAGCTTTGGCTGTGACTTTCATTTAAAAATAATAAAGATTCAGTCAATGAAAAAAGCACTGTTTTTTGTTCAGTTTGGTTTTTATACTTTATTTATTTATTTATTTGAGAGAGAGAAAGAGAGCATGAGCAGGGGCATGGGAAGAGGGAGAGGCAGAGGGAGAAACAGATTCCCTGCTGATCATGGCACCCAATGTGGGGCTCGATCCCAAGACCCTGAGATCATGACCTGAGCCAAAGGCAGTTGCTTAATTGACTGAGCCACCAAGGCGCCACAGGGCATTGGTGTTTGTTTGTTTGTTTTTATAGGTGGTATCAAGGAAAACTGATGAATTTTTCTGACTGCCCAGCTGAGGAAAGCCTGTTAGACATGGGTGCTCTGTAACCTTGTAGAGATTAGATCAGATATGCACTGGAGAGAAACTCTAATGTGGAGACCAGGATTGGGAAAATAACAGAAACTCAACAGTAGCTGTTTGATGGGCAGATCAATGAGGGGAGAATGAACACATGAGATAGAAATGGGGTGGCAGAGTTCTATGGTGATTTAGCCTATTCGGGGACTTCTCTTCTCAGTTGAGTTACCCTGGGAGTGGCTGAGAGGGCTCTGTGCTCTGAGGCCACCAGCAGTTAGGAAGATACTATCCAGCAGACGGTTATTGTCTCTTATTGTATTAAAAAGACCTGTATTCAGCTTGCTCTCAGCATGAAATCTAAGTAATCGTTAAAGGAAACAGACCAATTCAATTTCTTTTTCCAATTTGGAAAACTCAGATAATATGCATAATAATCCTTCCTGCTATATTCCTCATATTAATAAAAGATAAAATAAAATTCAAAAGAGCAGGAGTTTAGACATCAAGACTAAGGTTCTCCCAAGCCATCATAACACACTTGGAGATGTTCAACAGATGGTCCTGTCACCGTGTTACACAGTTTTACTAAGGCTGGTTCATGAATTTGAAGTGTCTATTGTTTGAGAGTCACATTGATTTCAAAAGTTCAGTTCTTTAAAGATTAGTTCTTGATCTCAGATTCCTATGGCTCTCTTTGTTTATCCTAGAGAGATAAATTTGGCTTCAATTGCATAAATCCTCTTAATTATACATTACATTATTTTTAATTATTTTATTAAATAATGAAGAAAAGATTTCCAACAAGTAAATGTGATCAAATGAAATATTTCTTTATGTAAATGAAATATTTACATAATATTTACATTACATAGTTACTTTAAAAAAGCCTCTGGATTTTCATTTTTAAAATGATGTGAGTTTTTTTTCTTTTTTTGTTAAAGTATAATGAATGTACAGTGTTATTTTAGTTTTGGATGTGCAATAGAGTGATACAACAATTCTGTACATTACTCTTAAACCCCTTCACCTATTTTACCCATTCCTCCCACCACTTCCCTCTGGAAACCACCAGTTTGTTTTCTGTATTTAAGAGTCTAGTTTTTTGCTTGTCTTTTATTCCTTTCTTTGTTTGCTTTGTGTGGAATTTAAGAAACAAAACAAATGAATAAAGCATAGGGGTGAGTTTTTAATTAAACCTTGGTCTGCTTCATGTCTGGTTTTGGTTCCATTCCCTCCAATATTACTAGTTAAAACATCAGGAGTTTAAAGTTGCTAATAAACATTTTTGGGGGGATCTTACATATTTTGACTTTGAACTACCTGAGGAGAGACATATATTCTCTATGTAACATGGTGAAGTATTCACCATATTACTATGATTAAAACTTACCTTGAAAAATAGCACTTTACTATATCACTGATGTTTCAGTCCAGTCTTACTTGGCCTTGGCCATCTACATTTTTGGGCCAAATCTGGCTCATAGTTTGTTTTGCATGATATGTGGGCTAAGAGCAACTTTTGCATTTTTAAATGATTAAAGAGAATCTGAAGAATAATTTTTTGTGAGACATGAAAATTATATGAAATTCATATTTTAGGGGCACCTGGGTGGCTCAGTGGGTTAAAGCCTCTGCCTTCGGCTCAGGTCATGATCCCAGGGTCCTGGGATTGAGCCCCACATCGGACTCTCTGCTTGGCAGGGAACCTGCTTCCTCCTCTCTCTGCCTGCTTCTCTGTGATCGCTGTCTATCAAATAAATAAATAAAATCTTTAAAAAAAAAGAAATTCATATTTTAGTGTTCACAAATAAAGTTTTATTGGAACACAGCCACACTCATCCCTTTATATATTGTTCATGGCAGCTTTCACACTAATGGCCAAGTTTAATAATTGGCAACAGAGACCATATGGGCCATAGCTCCAAATATTTACTATCTGGCCATTTCTAGAAAAGTTTCATAAACTTCTGCTCTATTCCACTAAGTTTTTTCATGTTTATAGCCCTGTCCATCTCCCCCTGTCTACCAGCGCCTAGCACTGGTTATCTTTAAGCATGAGTTTAACTCCTAACAGTCTGTGAAGCTTTTGTTCATATAATAAGTGCACTCTGAATTTTCCTTTCCTTAACACCAAAAAAGCCATCACCAAACAGATGGTCTGAAACATAGGACTTCTGGCAGCGAGGTCTCAAGATGGTCCCAGCAATCCTGGCCTTTACACCTCTGTGTGTCCGCCTTTCAGTTGTACTGGGGTTGGTATTTGTGACCAAAAGAATATGGGAGAAGTGATCATATGCCATTTCTGAGATTACATTATAAAGACACTAGTGTTTCATTTTGTTCTCTTTCTTGCCCTCTCACTCTCAGATCACTTGGTTTGGGGAAATCATATTGCAAGAAACCCTATGGAGAAGCCCATGTGGAGAGGAAGATTTCTGCCAGTGTTATGTGAGTGAGCTTGGAAGTGGACCTTCTGGCCCTCGTCAAAAATTCAGGGACTATAGCCCTAATCAACAGCTTGACTGCAACCTCATGAGAGACCCTGAGCCAGGCCATCCAGCTAAGTCATTTATAGCTCCCTAACCCTCAGAAACCATTGAGAAAAAAATGTTGTTTCAAGCAGCTACTTTAAGGGTAATTTATCACATAGCAATGGATAACCAACACAGAATGTGAAAAACCTTATATTGTCCACCATGCCACCATCCTTTTTCTCACTTTGATACTCACTCTATTTCTGGTCATTTTGGAAGTGTGATTTCCTTTCACCTTCACGGCCTTCCCTCATCTGTTGAACTTGACTTTGAACTTGTGCTCCTCTCCTCAAACTGGAATCCTATCTGCCCTCCTAGCTTTTGTTCTCTCAGTGACTTGACAGCTCAGCGTAGTCTCCTTGGTTCACTTGGACCCCAGCATGGGAATCATTTCTAGACTGTTGACCTCAAGGTCTCTTGATCAATATATTTTTTTAAGATTTTATTTATTTATTTCAGAGAGAGAGCATGAGAGGGGAGAAGGTCAGAGGGAGAAGCAGACTCCCCGTGGAGCTGGGAGCCCGATGCGGGACTCGATCCCCGGACTCCGGGATCATGACCTGAGCTGAAGGCAGTTGCTCAACCAACTGAGCCACCCAGGTGCCCTTGATCAATATTTTTTAATAGGGAAACAAGGTGAAGAATTCATCAGGGAAAAATACTTGCTTTATTTTTATAAATTATTCTTACTCCCATCATTACTTTATTTTAAGCCTCTCATAAAGGAATTTTAAAGGCGGAGAGGAACTTTAGAAATGACCCAATCTGACTACCTGATTTATTTATACATGATAAAATGAGGCCCCTGAGGTCGAGATTCCCAACATCACTCAGCTAGTTACTGGGTCCAATTATAGTTAGATACGCTATTTAGATGCTATAGGTATGTAGACCATAATCCAAGCTAAATAGTTCTTTTGAGGGATGGGAGGCTAGGGTGGGGTTTTGCTGGGATATCTATTGAGCTCTTCTGCCTGAGTGAGTCCTCACTCATCAGCAGAGACTGGACACTGAAGACAATGGACCATTGATATGACTCAGGATGGTTGGGTCAAGTATCAGCTACTAGATGTGAGCCCCAAAAGGAAGATATAAAATCTTTTATCTCCTGATTATGAACTTCATTTGGATTCTATGGAACTGTATTTCTTCTACTGTTACAGAGACAGAGAAAATAAGCCCTCAGTGAGACTTGGGGGAAAAAAAATCAAAACAGGCTGACAAGGTGTGGGAACTGGGTGGGTAGTGTAGACCGTAAACGGCTTCTGAAATCAATGTGGAGAGACGTGAGAGGAGGTGTTAGTGTTTCACTTGATATACTTTGATATTTTAAAATCTTTACTGGTAAGAATGTATTTATGCATTTCTTGTGTACTTTTTATAAAGTTTTACAAATTTTTATCAAAAATTTTAGAAACTGAGCTTGAAAGTAGAATTTGTGGTTATGTGCCAAGTGCACATAACTCAACCATTGTTTCTGTCAAACAAATAAACGCAAGTGAATTATACGCAAGGAAAAGCCAAAAACAGTCTGGAAACTCAGACAAATGCCCTGATAGGAGTGAAAGTCACAGACAATAGATTCAAATACAACTGATCTCATGAGAAGAAATGGGGTGAAGTTATGGCTTAAGATATTTAAATGAATTGTAATGAAAAGCTTCTTTATGGTAGAGCTATTCAGGGCAGGAAGGAAATTTAGTAACAGATTATTTGGGCAAAGTAGGAATGTTTTCCCTTGGATATTTTATAAATGGAATTAAAAATCACTTGTTTCTGACTCGGGTATAGTTCAGCCTGTGGGTTGAATTAGTCACATCTTCTCTATTTGGTTAATAATAGAAAGAAAAAAAACTAGTAGCAATGTTGATGGTCACACTCAACATGAAATCATTTTATTTATTCACTTATTTATTTTTAAATTAAATTAAATTTGTTTTAAAAAATTTTTTAAAGATTTTATTTATTTGAGAAAGACAGTGAGAGAGAGAGAGCGAGTGAGAGAGAGAGCCTCTGTACAGAGGGAGAGGGAGAAGCAGACTCCCTGTTGAGCAGGGAGCCCTATATAGGGCTCTACCCCAGGACCCTGTGATCATGACCTGAGCTGAAGGCAGACGTTTAACCAACTGAGCCACCCAGGTGCCCCCGCACGAAATCATTTTAAAATATTTGTTGTTGTTGTTTTGTTTTTTAAGATTTATTTATTTTAGAGGGGGGGGGATAGAGGAGAGGAAGAGAGAGTCTTAAGGTAGACTCCATGGCTCAACATGGAGTCTGATGCAGGGTTTGATCTCACAATCCTGAGATCATGACCTGAGCTGAATCCAAGAGTTGGGCACTTAACCAACTGAGCCACCCAGCTGTCCCGACATGAGACCATTTTAAAATAAAATAAAGGTGTGTGATAAATCTTCGTGTTCTAAGTACCTAGCTAAGTCCTGGGAAATAAAATTGAATTTCATTTTAACATCTTTTGTAGATATCCCCACTTTATTTCTCACACATGGTTTGAATTCAGACCTTCAATTTTTTTTTATTTTTAAAATTTTTTTTCAGACCTCCATTTTTTAAAAATGTCTTAAAACTTAGCTACATTGCTTATTTTTCTGTAATGAACACACATTATGAGTAATTTTTAAAATATATAAAAGCTACAAAAAAGGCAAATTCCTGGGAAATTTGATACAGTTAAAATCTCACTATTTTGGACTGGTTGGGGGAAAAACAGAATATTTCATTTTAAATGATTTTAATGTCTTAATGTAATTATTTTGCACAACATAAGCTAGGATAATAAAGTAGTTGTTTATAATGAACAAATAAGAGTTAATCTGACTCCCAAATATATAAGGCAAGTTTGTTATTATAAATGTTTTAAACATTTTATACTGATCAAGCTATTAATTTATTCTAGTAGTAAAGATGACTGACTCGTTTGGAAAATCACCCTCTATCCACACATAATCGCAGTTTTCAAATAGAACCTATATTACCCTGGTGGTTTTACTTCCTTGTCTTCCTTCTCTCTGTGAAGTGACAATCTTAGTCCCTGATTGTCTAAGGAAAGGAGATTGAGTCAAAGAAAGGAAGGAAGGGCAAATAACATGCATAACTTTGGGAGCTCAGCAAATCAAATGCCAAAGATTAAATGAGACCAGTTTTCACACATGATAATTATTTAGCATAGATCATTTACTTTAAAATTCATCCCTCAAGGAGTATATTTATCACTCCCAAATGCTTATATCCTAGTCAAGAAAGGACACTGGGTCAGAGAATCTTACATTAGTCCAAATATCATATTGTGGGGGGCACCTGGGCGCCTAGGTGGCTCAGAGGGTTAAAGCCTCTGCTTTCAGCTCAGGTCATAATCTCAAGGTCCTGGGATCGAGCCCCACATCAGGAGCCTGCTTCCTCCTCTCTCTCTGCCTCCTTCTCTGCCTACTGGTGATCTCTGTCTGTCGAATAAATAAATAAAAGAAAAAAATATATCATATTGGAATCTTGCTTATTAGGAAACGTTAAAATCACTTAAAATAATGGCTATTTTCATTTGAGACATTCTCACCCCCCTTTTTCTTTGTATTGTGATTTTTAGATATGGTATTAACTTTCCTGGTTTTTTTTTTTTTTGCTTTCCTTTATTTTAAATTATTAGCTCAATTAATCTTTAAGGATTAAACAATTCAATAAATGGTAGAATTTACAACGATTCCAACATTTATTTTTATCTTTCATATCTTGAAATATGTTCTGCCAAGTTTTCAACTAATGAGTACCTATTACTATCACAATAAGAAAGAAAGTCCACATTAAGGGTTAATAAAAGACAAATTGATTCAGATCTTTCATGGGAAAGGAGTGACAATCCTATCTGAGGAGAGATGTGGAGGAAATTTATGTCCAGCAATCTCCCCCAAATCATGAGGTAGCCAGATGCTCTGGGAGGGCCCCAGGCTAGTAGGCTCTGCCTGAGAAAGCCAGAGATCTCACCTGCATTTCTCAAAGATTCATGAGAAGGAAAAGGAAAGACCTGATGGATTCCCCGTTAGCCTCAGGGGGTCCATTCCAAGACCCCAGTAGATGCCTGAAATCGCAGAGAGTACCAAATCCATACAGTTGACCCTTGAACACCATGGGGGACAGGGGCACCGACCCCTGCATAGTTGAAGGACTGTGTACAACTTCTCACTTACCAGAAACTTAACTAGGAATAGCCTGTTACCTGGAAGCCTTACTGATCTCATAAACCGATTGTTAACACCTAACTAGTATGTTACATGTATTACCTACTGTATTCTTACAACAAAGTCAGCTAAAGAAAAGAAAATGTTATTAAAGTGCCTGGGTGGTACAGTCAGTTAAGTGTCTGCCTTCGACTCAGGTCATGACTCCATGGTCCTGAGATGGAGTCCTGCATTGGGCTCCTTGCTCAGCGGGAGACTGCTTCTCCCTCTCCCTCTGCCTGCTGCTTCTCCTGCTTGTGCTCTTTCTCGCTCTCTCTCTCTCTGACAAATAAATATATAAAATCTTTAAAAAATGTTATTAAGAAAATTATAATGAAAAGGAAACACATTTACAGTACTGTACTGCGTTTATTGAAAAAAAGTGTGTAAGTCAACCTGCACAGCTCAAACTGGCACAGTTTGAGATTTAACTGCACACATCCATGATGAAGTTTAATTTCTAAATTAGGCACAGTGAGAGGTTAACAACAATAATAAAATAGAACAGTTATAACAATGTACTGTAGTAAAAGTTATGTGAATATGATCTCTCAAAATAACTTACTGTACTTATGTGCATCCTTCCGGTGATGCTGTGAGATGAGAAATTGCCTACATTATGGGATGACGGGAGGGCAATGACGTGGGCATGTGATGAGTCTTAGGCTGCTATTGACCTGAGCAAACATCAGAAGGACGATCATCTGCTTCTGGACCATGGTTGATTGTGGGTAACTGGAACTTCCATGAAGAAATGAGTTTAATCAAAAAAATTTTCATTAGGCACAGTGAAGGAAATCATCAATAAAACAATTTCTCCCTACTACGTGGGAAAAGATACTTGCAAATCATACATCCAATAAGGATTAATGTCCAAAATATATAAGGAATTTATACAACTTACAATCAGATCATTAAAAACAAACAACCTGATTAAAAATGTGCAGAGGACTTAAACAGACACTTGTCCAAAGAAGACATCCAGATGGCTAACAGACATATGAAAAGATGCTCAACATCACTCATCAGCAGGGAAATGCAAATCAAAACCGCAATGAGACATCACCCTATACCTGTCAGAGTGGCTAGAAAGAAAAGGATAAGAAGTGAGACTCTTAACTAGAGAGAACAAACTGAGAGTTGCTGGAGGGGGATGGGGGATGGACACTAAGAAGGGCACTTGTGATGAGCGCTGGGTGTTACATGTAAGTGATGAATCACTAAATTCCACTCCTTTTTTTAAAAAAAATATTTTATTTATTTATTTGACAGACAGAGATCACAAGTAAGCAGAGAGGCAGGCAGAGAGAAAGGGGGAAGCAGGTTTCCCGCTGAGCAGGGAACCCGATGAGGGGCTCGATCTCAAGACTCCAGGATCATGACCTGAGCTGAAGGCAGAGGCTCTTACCCACTGAGCCACCCAGGTGCCCCTAAATTCCACTCCTGAAAGCAAGATTGTCTATAGGTTAAGTAACCAGAATTTAAATAAAAACAAAAAATAAATAAATAAAATAAGTAACAAGTGTTGGCAAGAAAGTGGAGAAAAAAGAATACTTATGCACTGTTGGTGGGAGTGCACTGGTGAAGGCCCTTTGAAAAACATTATGGAGGTTCCTCAAAAGTTAAAAATAGACATACCATATGATTGAGCAATTCCACTTCAGGGTATTTATTTGAAGCAGACAAAACACTAATTTAAAGAAATCTAAGTTTATCTATGTTTATGCAGCATTACTTATAAGAGCAGAGATGTGGCATACATACATGGAATATTACTCAGCCCTTAAAAAGGAGAATGAACTCTTGCCATTTGCAACAACATGGCTGGATCTAGAGGGTATTAGGCTAAGTGAAAAAAAGTCAGAGAAAGACAAATACCATATGATTCCACTTCCGTATGGAATCAAAAAACAAAACAAACAAATCAAAACAGAAACAGACTCATAGATAACAGAGAACAAACTGATGGTTACCATAGAGGGGAGGGGTTGTAGAGGTGGGCAAAATAGGTGAAGAGGCTTAAGAGGTACCAATTTTCAGTTATAGAGTAAATAAGTTGTGGGATGTAATTCACAGCATGGGGAATATAGTTAATAATATTATAGTAACTTTGTGACAGATGATGGCAGGTGGTGATTAGACTTATGGTGAGGACCATTTTGTAATATAGAAAACTATCTAATCACTATGACGTACACCTGAAACTAATAGGATATTGTAGGTCAATTATACTTCAGTTTAAAAAATCCATTAGGAAAGCATTGCAAGCAAAAAAAACAAAAAACAAAAAACATACATGTGCATTCATTCATTCATTCATTCATAGTGATTGTCTCCAGGGAGGGGAACTGGGTATTGTTGGAGATGGAGGAAGATTTACCTTCCAGTGTAGGCAGACTGTTTTGTACATTTTGACCTTTCAACCATGTACCTGTAATACCTAATCTACAGGTAATTTCCTAAAGAAAGTGTGACAGAAAAAATCCTTTGTATTTTTAAAATTTTCCTGAATAACAATATAAGAGGACTAAGGCAAGAGCACAAGAAAATACCAGTACCACATGGAGATGTAATTATCTGTAGGCAAAGAGATTGAGATTATTTTTCTTTTTTTCTCTTTTTGCTTTGTTGAAATTTACCTCTTTTCTAAAGGGAACCTATTTTGCTTGTATATTAAAATAAAAAGGAAGTAGAGAAAGTATTACAATAGTAAACACAGAGAACTGTTGTGAACACTTCCTCTGCATAGGGAGACTTATTCAATTTTATGAGGTAGGTATTGTTTGTAGTATCTGTCTATGGCAAATAGGAAGTCAGAGAAACTAAGTACCAGCCCCATGTCTAAGCAAGTCCAGTCATGCCCCAGAGTCTATGCTCTTTTTTTTTTCCTTAAAGATTTTATTCATTTTTTTGTCAGAGAGAGAGAGAGCACAAGTGAGGTGGGGGGAAGGCAGAGGGAGAAGCTGACTCTGAGCCGAGCAAGGAGCTGGATATGGGACTCGATCCCAGGACCCCAGGATCATGACCTGATCGGAAGGCATATGCCTAACCAACTGAGCCAATCCAGGCATCCCCAGAGTCTATACTTTTATTCACTATACTCCACTGTCTCTCAGCAATGTGCTGCAGCAACTGATAATTAAAAATTACATAAGAAACGACAAAAAAAGGAAACATAATATGACTTTACTAAATGATTATAGGGGTCTTAATAAAATAGACCAAATATATATACACACACATATGTATACACATATGCACATATGTGTGTGTGTGTGTGTGTGTGTGTGTGTGTGCAATGGGAGAGAAAACCCACAGTGTACTTCTTAGCTCAAAGAGAGAAGGAAGTTTTTCTTTAACTGATCATACTGATTGTCTACAAGTGACACATGATTATTATAAACAACTCAAGTAATGTGGAAAAAGTATGAAGGTGAAATGTAAAGCACTATTTTAAGTCCCAAAATACTGCTAAGTGCGATTCAGTGAACCTCATTGTAGACATCCGTCCATGCCTATGCTGGGAAGACAAAAATGGAGCATAGATGGAATATTTTTGTTTTCAATAAAAATAGTACTGTTAATTTTACATGTATTTAATTTAAAAAAATGGAACTGAAGGAAAGCCAAAAAGAATGGTTGGCTTTTCTATGAAGAGGTCCTTCTCTCAACATATATTATGTTTTATGATATTTTTCTCTAGAATTAAGAAAAGTAATTATGACAACCATTTTGGCATTATCCTGCTATTAAAAACCAATGTGTTTCAGATGTAGAAAGGATCAGTGGATTGTCCCCTACTTCTTAGCAGGATAAAGATTAGCCTCGTCCCATCTCCTCCTGTGTCTGCTCCCCATCTCCCCACTTCTTCCCAGCAGGTGTTCCTGTAGTTCTTCAGTCAGAAAAAGAAAAAGATTTATGATACTATTTGCTTCTCTCCAGATCTGGAGACATTTGTGAGACTTTTCAGGAATACACTGACTTTTCGGTGTGGCATCTGGTATATTGGGCAGGACTAGAAGCCTGGTCCCACTTCTCTACCTTCCTCCTCTGGCCAATAGATTTAGAAAGTTTTGCATTAATTGTGTGATTATGCATGCAAGTATACACACACGTGTGTGTGTGTGTGTGAGAGAGAGAGAGAGACAAGTGGCTAACATTGAAATATTTCCCCATTGATTCTTATAAAATTGTCAATTTGATGATTAGTGTACCACAAATTTGTAAGTCTTTGCCTTCCTTTTCAATATTTATATATTCAATTGATTTAAATTATTTTATGATGCTGGTTAGAGCCTCCAAAATCCCCAGAGATGGTTATATAACAATTATTGTTTTCCAGGCTATAAAAAAATCTTTTAGTTGTAATGTAAAAAATTCCAAGGCTGCAGTGAAAAACTAAGGTTCCCTTAACCACCTATCCTCCCAGATCTTATTTAAATTTATTACATATATACATGCACAGATAAACATGATTCTAGTTATTTTTTTACAAAAATTAAGACTCACAATATATAGTTCAATGATTTGCTTTTCTTACTCTATATTTCATGGGTATCTATATCACTCTACAAAAATCATCATTCTTTTTAACAATGACACAACCTTTTACAATATAGATGTTCCATAAATTGTCTATTGCTATATAGATGGGCATTTCAGTTGTGTTTAATACACAGATACTAAAGGCAACTATGTCATGTTCAATTCTGTTCAAAAATCTTTGTGTATGCCCATCAATATTTGTGTAGGGGAATGTCCTAGAAATGGAAATTCTGTGTTACAAAATATACACGTTTGAAGCTTATACACACATATGACTTTGGTATTGCCAAATAGTCCTCGAAACTGGTTGTATCAGTTTACTTCTCTGAGTTTGTATAAGTATGCCCATTTCCTCATCTCTTGCCAATGCTTTCCTATTTTAACCACTGAATAAATAAAAATTAACCATGTGCTATCAGACATTAGCCTTCTCAACAGAAAGGAAAAAAAAAAGCGTTGTTCATAGGTAGTTAAATTGACTTACTCATGATTTACTTGCAGATTCCCTACTGACAATCCAATAATGATGTTGATAGTTAATGAAATCATCAGCGACAAGTTACTCAAATAGATGGAGAAGGATAAGAGACAGAGTGGGCAGTAGGCCACTAACCCCATTCATAGGAGAGCACGTCAGGGAACAGTGGGACTGTCACTAACCACTTACATGCTGTCACAGCATATGTCTCTTCCTTTATAGCTCTCCCAAAATGTTTTGTTTGTGAATGATTCCTGGATTTGTAAGTCTTAGAATCTAAATATCTGTGTAGGCTCCATGAGGGCAGAGACATTCTCATCTTGCTCATCCTTTTCCCTGGCATCCTTCACAGTGGCTGTTACAGGGAAGAAAAAGTTTAGACTTTATTCAGTGTGTCAGTTTAAGCTCTTGCTGTTGTTATCTTCCCCATAACAAACAGAGTTACATGTCACATAGTTTGAGAAGAGGTTAAAGCCTGACACACTGAGACCCTTGAGTTTTACTCTTTTTTAAATTTATTTTTATTAACATATAATGTATTATTAGCCCCAGGGGCACAGGTCTGTGAATCATCAGGCTTACACAGTTCACAGCACTCACCATAGCACATACCCCCACCAGTGTCCATAACCCCGCCACCCTCTCCCTATCGCCCCACCCCCCAGCAACCCTCAGTTTGTTTTGTGAGATTAAGAGTCTATTATGGTAGGGAAGGAAAAAATGAAACAAGATGGGATTGGGCAGGAGACAAACCATAAGAGTTTTACTCGTCTTGGACAAAATTATGATCCCTTTGATGTGTGTGTCAGCACTGCATGACGAGCTCTCCAAGTTGACTATCTTCTCATCAGTGTCACATACTTTGCCATGTTATAATCTTTGCCATGATGAACTACTCTTAGGAGTTACTATGACTAAAAATATCCATTGTCTTTCCCCACTACTCACCTCCCCCCGCACTTGTGGATATAGACTTTCAACCTAGCAGCCGGTCAAGGAGATAGAGTGCAGTGGTCTCCTTGGTCCTTCCTGGAGAAGGCTTCCTGATGCCCTCCAGCATTCAGCTTTTAGGAAATGGCAAAATTCTACTCCGCATTTTGAGTCTGTGCTTTTTTTTCCCCCCCTTCAAAACATAGGTAACAGAAAATCCAACTCACATTGGCTGAAACAATGAAAATTAATTCATATGACTGACTTAAATGTTGGTGTAATCCTAATAAATCAAATATATATATATGTCTTCATGGGTCTGGTTCCGTTCCATCTTTCTTGTCTCTCATTGTGTCAGCTTAATCTTAAAACTGGCTCCCCTCATGAATTCAAGATAACTCCCAAAGCTCCCAGTTGCCTCCTTGCAGAGAGAGAGAGAGAGTTAGAAGTAGAATTAGTCCTACCAAAACCACATGGTGTCTGCGTGATGGGGAAGAATTGGAAGGAATGCTGGAGAAGTTGTGACAAGATCCTATAAGTCAGTTACAGATGCCTAAAATCATCTTAGTGAGCACCTACCTCTGGTCAGGGAAATATTACTATCCCTATTTTACAAAAAAAGGAAATTGGAATATGTCCAATTTTTACAACTCCACAAAGAGTGGAGAGGGCATTAGATCAACTGAGGAGTCCAGGTATAGAGTTCACAATTAAAACAAACTCATATTTGAGACGACATAGATGGAACTAGAGTGTATTATGCTTAGCGAAATAAGTCAACTGGAGAAAGACAACTATCACATGATCTCCCTGATATGAGGAAGTGGAGATGCAACGGGGGTGGGGGTTAAGGTGGTAGGAAAAGAAAAAATGAAACAAGATGGGATCGGGAGGGAGACAAACCAAAAGAGACTCTTAATGTCATAAAACAAAATGAGGGGGGTGGGGGGGGAGAGGGGTTGGGAGAGGGTGGTAGGGTTACACTATATGTTTAAATAAAAAAGCTTAAAGAAAATAAAAACAAACAAACAAAAAAAAAAACCCCAAACTCATTACATGCTGAGAGCGACTGAAGGATTTTTAAGGTGGTGTGGTATGTGTAAAGCAATGTTTTAGCTTCCTTGGAAGCACTCCATTACACTGCTAGATCAACCATCCAATTTCCTATACCACCAACCAAAGCACGTTTATACCTCTGCGAAGTGTTCTTCCCTCTCCCTCAACATTTCCCCACCACCACTCTAAAATAGGCATTCTAAAGTATTTAAAATATTGAATTTTTTCATCATAATTTAGCCAACAAGAAACATTAGATACAAATTCAAATTAGTTAAAAATAGAAAGTATAGATAACATTCTGAGACTCCATTATTAGCTTGAAACAGGAAACAAGTAAAACCTAAATAATCCCTCAAATTATAAGATAAAGTTGTCTTCTTTAAATAGCCACCAGTAGATGTCTGGATCCTGTTGCCTCCTCTCTATTCAAGAAGTGCTCTCTGGTAATTATTTCTTTTCGCTCTTGTGTTGTCAAAATTCCTCCTCTACTAGACCGTTCCTGTCATATGAAAAAAGCTATCATTAAGCCCCACATTCCCTCCAAGGAATAAATAGTTCCTGACTTGTGGTGAGTACTTACTATGTATTTGATAATGAATGAATGAGTGAGTGAGTGAGTAAATGAATGAATGACTTGGTCATCCTCCTTCGCCTTTGCTTTCTGCATCCGCTGAGTCACTAATATCTGTAGATTCTTCATGATGCCTTTCATGTCTTGCCTTGCCTTCTATTTTCATTACCACAATGCCAGGGAACCTTCTCCCAACCTCCAGCTTTCCCTCAAACTGGTCCTCAGATCTGCACAGATCACTAATGTTGGTTTAAGTTCCTAAAGTCACTTTCACTTACAGATAAAATAGGAAAGTATTTAGCCTCTCTCTCTCACTCTCTTTTTTCAGCCTAATTTTTGAAAAGCCAAGTTCTTCTCTGTTGCCTTTAATATACATATAAAATCCTTAGCTCAATTTTTGAGACTTCGTGTTATAATAATAAAATATTTTCTAAGCGTTATTCATGTAATGTCATGTTATGATATTAAAATATTTTCCAAACTTTATTTCCAGTTATTCTCCTAATAGAACCTCTCCTTCCACTCTTTTTGCACCATCCCAAGTCCATCCCTAATTACAGATCCTTACTCACATTCTGGCTCCAGCCACTCCAAATCTGGCCTAAATCACAAGGCTTAGCTTCAATCTCACTTTCTTTTATGAATCTTTCCTCCAGCAAGCAGCCCAGTGACACCTCTTCTGAGCCCTTATTCACTCAAGGTTCACCTAATCACATGATATGGGCTCAGGAAACTCCTCTGCTGTATTTTAAAACATTGTTCCATCAATTTCCAATACCAGTTATCTTCTCAATTTTTTTTGCTCCCCCCAGGATGTGCTGAATTAGGTTCTTCCTTAATTAGGTCATTCGATGTGAATATCAGTCAGTATAGACTAGGTTATGCTGCAGTAACCAGGTAACCCTCAGATCTCAGTGGCTTAATAGAGCAGAGGTTCCTTTCTCATCTGCCCTCCTTCCCGGTGAGGCGCTTGCCATTCATGGGCTCTCAGAGACCCAGGCTGCAAGACACTCCAACACTTCAGAGATGAGGTCCATACTCCAGGTCTTTTTTTTTTTTTATTTAATTTTATTCATTTATTTGACAGAGATCACAAGTAGGCAGAGAGGCAGGCAGAGGGAGAGGGAGAAGCAGGCTCCCCGCCGAGCAGAGAGCCTGATGCAGGGCTTGTTCCCAGGACCCTGGGATCATGACCTGAACCGAAGGTAGAGGCTTCAACCCACTGAGCCACCCAGGTGCCCTCATACTCCAGGTCTTAAGGTCCTTTGATCAGATGTGACATTTGTGACTCTCACTCACAGCCTTTCAGCCAGAAAAACTCATGTGGCTCCACCATACCACATCTAACTACAAGGGAACTGGGAAATTGGGACAGCATGTGGATATATTTTTTAAACATTGTTATTTATTTGTTGGGCAGTGAGAGAAACCACACAAGCAGGGGGAGACGCAGAGGGAAAAGCAGGCTGAGCAGGGAGTCTGACACAGGGCTTGAATCCAGGGCCCTTGAAATCATGACCTGAGACAAAGGCAGATGCTTAACAGATGGAGCCACCCAGTTGCCCCTAGAACATAGATATTGAAGCAAACTATATCATGAATAATGCAACAGATAGTTACATAAATTGTGACTTTATCTAGACCACGCAGAAGATAAGTTGCAAGATAGTAGCTGTTTCATGCAGCTGAAAGATACCCTATAATTTATTGGCAGATTGAGAATAAGGACCTTCTTATGGTGATTTTAACTTAAGGTGAAAGCTCAATTCCGTGCCAAACCAAAGCAAGCTTATTTTTGTACCTTGGCATTAAGTATCAACCGATGGTGATTCCTGTGTACACAAAACCATTATTTTTGAAACTTATGTGCAAAGTCTTAAAAGATTTTCATAGATCCCAAGATGACTATGGAAAACATCTCCTTGTTTAATACGTGGTGGATGCCTGGTTAGAAAGAAATGCCACTTTTTTTAGCATCTCTTACTAGCAACCCAATAGGGAATTGATGTTCGGTATGTCACTCACTCTGTACGAAAGGATTTTCAGGTCAGAAGTGCACTTCTCAGTTCCCCCACGGAAGCGACAAGATCTATAATCAGTTAATGAAATGTTTTCATGAATCATGACTAGGGTATCTCACTCAAACGGGACTGAAATAGCACAACCTATTCTGGCTTGAAAAGATAAAGCTGTGTGCGAACTTATTATGCAATAAGGAATAGCTTCGTGTTCATTACCTTCAAATCATGCTTGGCAGACTAGCGTTTGGATACGTCAAAGAGTAATGGCTGAGTTACTTTTGAAGATGTAGATCTGTGGGACGTTAGGCAGGCTTTTGGTAGGAACTGTTCAAGTCCAAAGGGCTGTTCCTCACTATGAATCAAACAACGTTGCCATTGCCTTTCAAAGCGGAGATTTCTAATTGCAACTTTCCAAATACTTTTTCTCACCATGCGAAATAAGGCTTTAGAAAGAATCTGGAGTATCCAACCCTCCCTTCCTTCCTTCCTTCCTTCCTTCTTACCTCTTTCTTCCTCTTCCTCCTCTCCTTCTTTTTTTTTTTTTTTTTGGCCTTAGGTACAGAGGATTGACGCAAGCATTCCTTAAGCATTAATGTTCATGGACTTCATTATCACTGGCCCTTATAAGGCTTTTGTCTCATTTGTTGGTGAGCAAGCAAGTGAGTTTGTTTATTTTTATGTTTGATGTCTTTTATCAGCAGACTTCACTACCCTTCTGGTCTCACTATAGATACAAGCAACTATTTAAATTTAATCTGCACTTTCGTATTTACATGCCTCCTTACAAAATGCATATTGCTTTTTATAGGTGACTCTAGTTTGTGTAAATACTGTTTTCAATCTCATTCTAGTTACTACCTTGTTTCTTAAGTCCACATACTTTGGGGACGCCTGCATGGCTCAGTCTGTTAAGCATCTGTCTTCTGTTCAAGTCATGATCCCAGGGTCCTGGGATCAAGCCCAGTGTCTGGCTTCCTGTTCAGTGGGGAGCCTGCTTCACCTTTGCCTGCCACTCCCCCTGCTTGTGCTCTCTCTCTCTCTCTGACAAATAAATAACTAAAATCTTAAAAAGAAAAAAAAAAGTCCACGTACTTCGATGTGTGAACTGCCTTTGGTTCTACTTGTTACCTGGTAGACCATGGTGTGTATCTGCTGTGGAATTGCTTTTCCGGTAATGGGCACCGGGTCAGCTCCAACACAACTCCCGGCCACTGCAAACAATGTTTCAGTGAACAACCTCATGTGTGTCTATCGATGGTCATGCATCAGGCATTTGTGCCCCCGTAGAAGTGTAGGACTTAGCCATGACATCTTGCTCCTGAAACAGGGGTGCGGCACTGTACTGTGAACCCCCGTCCCCATCTTCATGAATGCTGAGGCCACTATCACTGATCTCGTCTCCTGGCCTCAGTTGGTTTAATCAGGGGTCAACATGCTGGGTCAATGAGTTTCATTCCAGGGCATTAAAGCTCAGTTAAGGAGGGCTTAATTGGAGGGAAGAAGGAATTTTGGTGCAAATCAGAGCAGTAAGAAAAAAGCCCAGCGATAGGGACAGAACACTCTCATGGGAAATTAGGGGGAAGCACCCCTACCTGTGAGTCGGGGGCGGGTGGTGCCTGGGTTCCATGGATTCCCAGCCTCCAAGCCCGAAGACAAGCCTCCCCTACATCGAGCCCCTCTGGGCCCAGCAGTTGGTGTCAGACCCATGTGGTGAGCAATGATCCAGTCTCAGCAAAACATCATCATCTCTCGCATTAAATTAATGATGTTAATTTGAATGTTATTGCTTTTGTAGTTCTGTTTGTAATTAATTTGTAAATTTGTTTTGGTTTTATAACTGTAAACGAGCCACGATCATAAGGACTTTATATCTAATTTTATGTTTCTTTATATTTGAGTAGCAATGCGATTAAAAAAAAAAATTAACATCAACCCCTGAAGGGGTCCTTTTGTTTCTTGAAAGTGTGTATTTTCCAACTCAGGCCAGAGACCTATTGCTCGAGTCTGATCTCACAGAGTTGGCTCTTGGGTCCGACTTGAGGGCACGGGTATTTATTTCTGTTTGATATTCTCTTGTTAGGTTCCAGTCCTGGGGATCTTTTTGGTCCTAATTCTGTCATCCAATAGACTCCTTTCCTTCCAGCTTCATGCCTTTGGCAGAGTTAAAAAGCATGCCACCAGTCACTGTTCTCAGTTTCAAGCCACAAAATCAACTCTGGCTGATGCCAACAGAGAAACAATTGATCGAAAAGATGTGGGGTGGCTCACAGGTTCACTGGGAAGGCCCTAGAACCTGGGGCATGGCAGGGAGAGAGTAGTCTGAGCAGAAGGAAAGATGCCATCACAAACTAGGGGCAGAAATCTGAGTGTGGAGGATGTCACTGCCCTTGTGCCTCGATGGCCCAGCCTGGCTGGCCAGTGGCCCTGGATCATGGATGCAGGCCCTGTGGTGGGCCAGAGCTGCCCAGAAACCCAGAGCCACTGCTGCAGCCCATTTCCCACCCCCAGAAAGGATCTGCCTCTATCATTCTCTGAGTTTCCATCCTCTGGCTCAAAACTGGGGGTGTGTTAGCCTGAGTGGCTGGGCCATGGTCACCTACCTGCACCTTGGCTGGAAGTGAGCTGGGAATGCAAGTATCTGGTAATTTTAGGATCTACTATTGGAAGCAAGCTCTGCCTCCCACGGGGCTTGTTATGCGATCAATTCCCCTGCTATGGAAAGGAGGTTCAGATGCCAGGCAGGCAAAACAAGGAACTGACGGTCTCCATGCCTATTTTATCTTTATCCAAGTAATTGGCAACAATGGAATAGAGGACCAGGGTGAGTGAGGACAGCTAGAGTTGGCAAGAGGCCTTCTTCCTGCCAGCCCGCCTGTACTGATGACCAGCGGGATGGATCCGAGGGGTGGGGCTGCGTAGCATCTGATGTTCGTTCGCCCCTGCTCTGTGCCTACCGTGCAAGTAGTTCTTTGGTTTTTCTTCCCCTAACTCACATTCCCGAAAGGAGGAGGAGGGAGGAGACAGGAGGAGAGCATGTTAGTTCTTGTTTTGTTTGAGTTCTTTCATCTGGCTAGATGCATTTCCAGTACCATGTAAATCAATGGCTTTTTTCATTACTGCAATAAAATTTGCCTTTGTACCTGACTCCCCAAGGAGCTGGAACACAAGCAGAGCTCTAAAATTCACACTTCACCACACTCGGGCGCAATGTCTTTGTTAAGACTCTGTTTGATCATTTTGCTTTTGATCTGCCTGTTTGCTTGGAAAGAACCATCCAAGTCTGCTGAGGGCCCTCCAACGACAAACCCTCTGAGAGGGTCCTCTTAGGACCCAAACCAGTTCCCCTTGGAAGTATTTCTTGTTTACGTTGGCTTCTCACTCAATCATGCCTTGCTCTGTGGCAGAATGGCCCGACTCGACAAAGCCAGAGCGCATGGGAAGTCAAGAGCATGTTTGTGAACACACTTGTCTTTGAGCAGTCAGGAGGAGGGTGAGGTGGGAGGTGGGAATCTGATGAGGGGTTGGGAAATTGTGTCAGCGATCCCAGGCGGCTGGTCACTGGTCAAAGTGGGACAAGTTCTTTTCCTCTTTAGAGAGCAAGAGAAAGAGAGGGATCCCAGGGGACATGATTTTCCTTCATGGTCAGGAGGGAATGCTAAAGGAACAGGAGTAACGGGAGCCCAGCAGATGTTAATCAAGTAACTGTATCTAAACTAGTTATCTATATGCGTACAGACAATAATGGATCACCGAGATTTGTAACAACAAATGTGATCTCAGACCAAAATGCAGGCAATTGCTTTGCTCTCACAAAGAATGAGTTATAGAAACCAAAGTCTAAATACGGTGGGGAAAGATCCCAAGAGAGCTGGATGGTATCATAAACATGCCTGAATTATAGCTCCTTGGGGGCTGCTTACGTACCCAGTGGTCCTGCAGGCCAGCAAGAACCTTTATATGGTAAGAGGCAGCTGCCAGAACTCAGGGCTTGGACAAGCCCTGGCTGGCATCCTTACTTCCCAAACAGGTGGTCCCATCCCTTGGGCTGCACTACACTCTGGGGCAGCCCCAAAGGGAAGCCTCCTTCCCGCTAAGATGCTCTAGTTCCCTAACACTGAAGTAACAGGGATGTGACCCATCCTCTCTCTTCCCCAACCACTTCTGCTCAACCCTAAAAGGAGGATGGGTCACCTCATGTTCATTCTATGGATAAGGCAGCTTCTAA
>ML107060.1:0-47805 GCA_003697995.1 Taxidea taxus jeffersonii | reverse complement strand
AACATGTTGGCCCCAAATATGGTTTCTTAATTTTGTTCTAGAAGCTGTATTTGGATTACGCCTTTACATGTGGATAGAGTCTTCATTGGAATATTCCTGGCCTTTTAAGCTGGATACATTTGTTCGTTGTGCTCACTGTCAAATACTAAGGTATTTTGATAAGAAAGCCTTTTATCCATCCTTGTTTAATAGAATTAGAAGCAGAGATAGGAGAACTGAGCCTACTTGGGGTTGCAACTATCAGAATACTTGGATAATCAGAATGCTTATTATTAAAACCACGATAAACGAATTAATCATGTGTAAGTTTACACATTAATCATGTGTAAAACACATTTGTTCTCTATTTAGGGAGGAGCAATGAAAAAGTTAGACATTAGTTGATAAGAAGTTAGGCCAGTGCTTTTTCTCCTCATTATCTGGGTAACCATCTGTCCTGGGTCTTTGTGTGAGTGCCTTTGTTTCACTCTCATTCATCCTGGGCAGTGGAGAAGGAGCTCAGAAGGGCTATTTTTGGGTGTAGGGTTGGTGAGAATGGGGCACCCCTCTGAGATTTTCTCAGCTTCATCATTATCTTGCAGGCAAGTCATTCACACTCTGCTGAGGACTTACATCAAATTATAGGTAAGCAGTCAGTCCCAGACCAGAGTCCCATCTCTTACTGAGAGGCTGTGGACCTACATTTCCTCTACACTATAATGAGAACAGAAGTGGTACCTACCTCATAGTTCGTTAACAAGACAATCCACCGGGGCACCTGGGTGGCTCAGTGGGTTAAGCCTCTGCCTTCTGTTCAGGTCATGATCCCAGAGTCCTGGGATCGAGTCCCACATTGGGCTCTCTCTCTGCTCGACGGGGAGCTTGCTTCCCTTCCTCTCTCTCTGCCTGCCTCTCTGCCTACTTGTGATCTCTGTCTGTCAAATAAATAAATAAAAATCTTAAAAAAAAAAAAAGACAATCTACCTAGAATGCATGGCACATATTAAATTCTCAGTGAACATCACTTATTATTTTTAAATAATCCTCCTTGTTGTGCCAAGTAAAGCAATGGTTGAGAAGACATAGATATATTAACCATCATTCACTTCTGTTACAAATATGAAAGGAAGATACTCTCAGATGTATAATAAAAAGAATACTTAGTATTGTTTTTTGTGCCTTAATTAATTAGGAATAAGTGCCATATTCTTAGATCATGCCTGGTGTGGGAATGGTAAGAAATCTGAATGCAACAGTTTTAGAAACATTAAAAAAAAACATTTTTTTTAACCAGAACAACAAAGCCCTCTGCTTAAAAACAAAGTGATATATTTTCATTGTTCAGTCCCCAGAATATTCGAGTTTATAAATTCAGGCACACGAATGCCTTTAGTCTTTTACTAGACTCCAGAAATATGTACCTGCCAACATTCCAAATATAAGGTCAAGTCGGCTTACAACACGTCATTGTGAGGATATCTTCCCAACAGATGGATTCTGTTACCATGGACTTCAGGTCATGCATTTCATGATGCATTTGAGGGCTTGGAGGTTCTAAACATTTATTTCCCTCAATTAATAAAATAATTTCTTCCAATTCCTATTCATTCCCCAAAATATTTTGATGGCTTACGAAAAGCTTTTATTAGAGATACAGTTAGGAAAGAGGAATGAATACCATAAAGGCAATCTAACTGCTTCTAATGTTATTGCTCTGAGCTCCCTTGCAGTGAAACAAAAAGGAAAATGAAATTAGTTACAATATTCACATTGTTTTGAAACCTAAATGCCCACTAGTTGCTTAGGAGGAGCACATTTTGTCCTGGTCCTGAGACCTGAGAGAAATTTCCCCATTGGGTCTCATAAAGAGAAAATTATGTAATATGATTTTTAGAATATTCAAAAATATCCCTGAAATGAATGCAGTACTGAATTTTATATGATTGTCCTTACATAAAGGGCAGACATGATACAAAACCATAGTTCAGTAAAACCAAGTGGATAAAGAGCCATCCAGAAATGAGTGCTCTAGGGCCCATGTGCCATGTGAGGCTGCCCTCTCCTATCATGGACTGAAATCTAGTTCCAGAAATCCCTCATAAGTAGGGAGAGGATTTACCTCAATCCACAGCAGGCTGGTGACAGAGCCAGAACAAGATAAGTCTTTCTTCCATTGAGATCAACCGAGAGGCACTCCTCACCCAAAATCATCAGCTGCAGGACATATAATACTTTCTAGAACAGTTCAGTCCAAGAGGAATTTCTGCGATGACTGAGCTCTTCTGTGACCTTCTATATGGAGATAGTTGGTACGGTCCAATATGGCAGCCACCAGCCACATATGACCATGGAGTATGTGAAATAGTAAGACTGAGGAACTGAGTTTTAAGTTTTATTATTTTTATTTATATTTATACTTATTTATTTATATTTAAATACTTTTACTTTGAAAAACCACATTGGCTAGTGGCTGCTTTATCAGACAGAGCAGGTCTAGAGCACCATGAGGTGGCCACCAAACTCAGCTTGTCCCTGCTCTGACTCTGGGCTTCTCATGTTGCAGGTCTGACAAAGAGGAAGATCAAAAGTTGCATTTGTCTCAACAGTGGCTCTGAGTGTGAGTTACAATGGCTTCAGTCAGGGATGATGGGTCATGAGAAATGTTCGGGCACATGGGTGAAATTCCTTAATTGGCCCAAATGCCTGCCCTGGTCATGGGTCATGGAGCTCTCAGAGCCCTTCGAGTCCCAAGAAAGGCTGCTTCTGCTACACCTATCCTGATGGCTATGCCTGGAGAGAGGAGATGAGGAGAGCAATCTGGGATTGAGGGGCCTGAGAAGAGCCAGGCTGGGGTCTATAATGGTGGCTCTGATCTCCAGGCTCAGCTTTGTCTTTACTGCCATCTCAGGGCTGAGATGTGGAGTTCATCAGCTGAGGAACCATGGTGCAGATGAGTGATAATATCTTAATTCATTTTAATTATACTGCTTATACTACAATTCATAAGCTTAACATTTTTCAAAAAATTAAAAAATAATACTTTAAATAATAATTTCCAAAATTTCAAATTAAAAAGAAAATAGGGTGCCTGGGTGGCTCAGTGGGTTAAAGCCTCTGCCTTCGGCTCAGGTCATGATCCCAGGGACCTGAGATCGAGCTCCGCATCAGGCTCTCTGCTCAGTGGGGAGCCTGCTTCCTTCTCTCTCTCTGTCTGCCTCTCTGCCTACTTGTGATCTCTGTCTGTCTAATAAATAAATAAAAATCTTTAAAAAAAAAGAAAAGAAAATAATGGGAAGACGTTATAAGAAGCAAACCTCATTTCATAATACAGGTCCAGTTAAGGAAAGTAAAAATAAACCAAATTCCATGATGTCTTACTCAACAACAAAATGTGTTTAAAGGGCAAGAACATGACAAGTTGCTCCAGCATGTTCCAGTAAGTTCTGAAATTTTAACTCCCAAAAGGATACTCTTTGGTGATGCAGAAAGAATGAGAGAAGATTTTAGAACAATGGCAGGTATTGCATGCATTATTTGAAAATATATAAATTTAAAATAAAAAGAATAAAGCTTGTAACATTTTTAAAATATCTTTTGTTATGCAGAAAAACGACTTGCTCAGAAATGGACCAGGGTATTGCAGTTCAAGGAAAAGCCTTTTTTATACACTGGCTTCAACCAGGGATTTCCCTAACTATGATTATGTGATTTTTCATAATGATCGTAAATATTAAGGTAAATGAAAAACCATTACTCTCTCTTTTGTACTAATATATTGTGTTAGCTAAAAGAAAGGGATGTCAGATTCAAGTCTAATTACTTCTATTTCATTTCTGCTATATTTCTGTGTTCTTTATTGTTTTGTTGTCTGGGCTTCCAACCATTTCTTAAAAGATGCAATATTTCTTTATCAAGTAGCAACAGAAATGATGTAAATAAATAATTCCTTACAAATTAAATGAAGTCAGTCATAAGAGTAGAGTGAAACAAATTATTGCTCTCTTCTAACAGCAAGCACGTGGGGTGAGGAAAAAGATATATTAAGTAAGAATAAAACTCAAATCCAGGCCTTTGTGATTACATGTCCTCAGGCTGAGGATTTCTTGCTCATCCAGGAAATGAGGGCACTAGTTTCTTCAACTTGTCCAAATGGCTTGAACCTATGTATATTTCTAGCCACCCTCACTTTTTTGGGTAAGTGTTATACAGGTCTATCATAAACCATTAAGAGATGTCCCTCTTATCTTTATTTTGTATTGAAATAGAATTGACATAAAACATGGTATAAGGGGGCACCTGGGTGGCTCAGTGGGTTAAGCCTCTGCCTTCAGCTCAGGTCATGATCTCAGGGTTCTGGGATCGAGTCCAGCACTGGGATCTCTGCTCAGCAGGGAGACTGTTTCCCCCCTCTCTCTGCCTGCCTCTCTGCCTACTTGTGATCTCTCTCTGTGTGCCAAATAAATAAATAAAATCTTTAAAAAAACACAACAACATGGTGTAAGTTTATGGCATATGACATGTTGATTTGATGCATTTATATATTGCAGTAGGATTACCAGCACAATGTTAGTAACCTCTATTGGGTGGCAGAATTATTTGTTAGTTGTTTTTTTTGTTTTGTTTTGTTTTGTTTTTTGGCAGTAGGAATACTTAAAATCTAGTCTTTTAGGTACTTTGAAGTTTAAAAGTGGGGTGGGGCCTCTGCCTTCGGCTCAGGTCATGATCCCAGGGTCCTGGGATCAAGCCTCACATCGGGCTTTCTGCTTTGGCGGGGAGTCCGCTTCCATCCCCCGCACCTGCCTCTCTGCCTACTCGTGGTCTCTGTCAAATAAATAAATAAAAATCTTAAAAAAAAATACTATGTCTTATTTGTTCTACAATTTTCAAGTGCATCGACTTTATCCATGGCATTCACAACACTAAAAATTATATTCATGAAGTCCCAGATGCATCTTTTCTCTTCTAGATGGGAAGTCCCAACCCTTTCTGTATTATTTCTGGGAGGGGATTCTGCTTTCTGACATTTTCTTGAGTTAGAGATCGAAGAATTAAAGATTTGGGAATTATTTTTGCACGATGGGGGCCTCAGCTTCATTAGGAGGTCAGGAGGTAGAATTTCCCTGGAGTCTGATGGGTGCAAGGTTCATTTTTATAATGCTGTGTACCACTGAATCCTCATTCTGCTACCACCTACCCCGGGGAGTAACTTCACCCCGTCTGTCATGGGCGTCTTGTGCATGAAATGGGGCTCTCTTTCTCATCAGCTAGAGTGGGAGGTTTTCAATGGGTAGGTGGTGAAGCCCAGGCCCATAGCAACCACTCACTAGGTAAATGACAGGCCTGTCATCCTTGGCTGGAGTGACACAAGCAGTCCAGGGGAACAGAGACCGCATGCAGCCAACACCAATGTCTCTCCTTCCTGCACGCAGTTCTCGACACATTAGTTCAGACCCTGGTGGCTGATGAGCCCAAGATGGTGTCACGTAGACTGAGTTCTCAACCAGAGCTTCATCTGCAATAACCTCATTGCAGTTTGGACCTCCCCAGAAATGTGGTCTTAACTGACCCATCAGGAATTTTTCAATCAATGCATGTGAGTCTGCCACTTCGGTGCCTTCCATCCCCCCAAAGAAAGATGAGGTCATCTGGTATGATAAGACCCCTTTGCTTTTCCCTTTGGGGAAAGCAGCCTTGACTGAAACAGCCCTTTCCTTTTGCTGATAACTTCCTTGTCCCACCCTCCTTGTATATAAACCTTCCGTTTTGTACAACTCCTTACAGCACCATTCTACTTACTAGAGGGGATGTTGCCTGATTCATGAATCATCTAATAAAGCCAGTGAGATTTCTTTTTTTAAAAGAAAGAAAAGAAAATGGGCAGTTCCAGTCTCTTTGGGTTCTTGGGTGGTTGAGAGTGTATTGCCTATATACACAAAGAAGAGCTGGGTTCTTACACGATGCTGGTGCAAGCTCTGTCCTCTTCTGAGCCTGGCAGGCATTGACCATGATGCTGGGGCTGATGGTGGAGGAAAAGCCAATCCTCCTCTCCCCTCCTTCTCCCCCATAAGGTGTTTTCTTCTTCTGCCTGGATCTCCATAGGACTCTCCTTGACACTGAGGTTCTGTAAATTTATGAAAAGCTGTCTCAGTGTTGACCATTCTGTATCTTTTTTTCCCCAGGACACAGGTTTGTTGAATGAATTCATTCATTCAGCAAGTATGTATTAATTTCCTACCATGTGCTGTGGATACGTCAGTGAACAAAGCAGACAAAAGTCTGGTCTTTACATAAGTAATGTTCTTATTCAGTAAGCATCATATAAAGAGTGAATTACACAATGTTTTGAAGGGTGATCAGTGCCCCGGGAGAGGATAGAGGGCCTACAGGCTAGAGGTGGATCACCATTTTAAATAGGTTGGTTCAGGTAGGCCTGACTGAAGAGTGACTTTTGAGCAAGGAGTTGGAGGAGATGAAGGTGAGAGGCAGGTGGCTATCCTAGAGGATGGAGGGCCAAGCAGAAGGACAGGGAGAGTAGAGAAAAAGCATCAAGAAGGCCTGTGTCATGGCAATGGCATAGGGGAGGAGTGGTGGGGGAGGGGAGGTTGGAGAGTCCAGGGAGCTGCATCCCACCGGCCCCTGTGGTCAGCAGGGCCATTTGGCTTTTTCTCTGAGTGACATGAGAGCCATTGCAGGATTCTGAGTGGAGGAAAAACCTGACTTATGCTGTAAAAGGAATATTCGGGCAGCTGTGTTGGGAATAGACAAGAGTGCAAGAAGATTCATCTCCTCCTCTTTTTCAGAAACACTTAAAAATTCATCTTTGTTCAATTTATCTTGTATTTTCTTCTGAAATAAGAGTTATACTTATCTTGGGTCTCTTGGCCAGTACCTCACATCTATCATCTATCACTTTTACAGATCGCTGCTTTCCCATCATCTTGGTAAGATTCCTTCAAGTGCATTCTCTGTTCATTTACTTATTCGACAGACAGACAGGTGTTCAGGGCTTTACATGTTAATCACTACACTATGACTGAAGGTACCGAGGGGAGCCGATGGCAAATGCCCTACTCCAGAGACACTTACCTACTCATAGCAGTGACAGACAACATACCAAGTACACAAACACACACAATGATGTCACAGCACAACAGTGGTATCAAGAATATAAAAATGGGAGGAATGTTCTAGAAAGGGACAGGGGAGGAGCTTCAGATACTTGAGTCAAAGCAGGTCTCCCTGAGGTGATCTCCAAACTGAGACTCAGGTGATAAGAAGAAACCAACTTTATTCCTGGGCAGGCAAAGAGGCATGGAGGCAATAGGAAGGAAGAAGAGGTGAGACGCAGGAACAGACTCACCCTGTTTGAGGAATGAAAAGAAGGCAGCAGGGAGTGAGCAAGGGAGTAGTGGGGCAGCAAGGTCAGAGATGTAGGCAAGGAGGGAAATTAGGTTTCATATTCACAGGTAGTCTTTGGAGGATTTTGAGCAGGATGTGGTTGTAGTATGATTTACATTGTTTCCAGCAGGACAGGGAGGGTAGGGCAGGTTTCTTAAACAAGACATAAAAAGCAAATCATAAAGATGATGTATAAATGTCACTGCATTAAAATAAAAAATTCCATTATAAAAAACATGACTTAAAAAGTGAAACAGCAAATACCCATAAAACCAACCAGAGATTAATATGTAGAATATATCCATTTTCCCCCAAAAGTCAATAGGAAGGGAATAAAGTCAATAGGAAAATGGGTTGAAAATATGAATAGGAAACTAGAAGTTAATAAGGCAGGTAAAAGATACTCACTGTGATTGGCATTTAGATTTAAAAAGGCACAAGATACTATTTCACATCTACCTGATTGTTAAAAATTATTAGACTTACAATATAAAGTGCTGGAAAAAATGTAGAGAAATAGGAGCTCATACATGGCTGGGGAGGTAAGAAATTGGTAAAATATATTTTGGAGAATTGTTCAGTATTGTCAAGGAAAGCTGAAGATGCTCATTCTCTTCAGTCCAGAAATTCCCCCATGAAAATATATACCTTAGATAAATTCCCACCCATGATTCAAGGAAAAATCTTGAATATGATTATAGCAGGTGCCTCAGGCTGTCTAGAACAAAGCACCATGGACTTTGTGCCTTGTAAACAACAAACATTTATTTCTCATAGTTCTGGAGGCTAGAAATTAGAGATCAGGCCACTAGCTAGGTCAGGTTCTGGTGAGACCTTATCTGGGTGCAGATGTTGACTTCTTGCTGTATCTTCACGTGGCAGAAGGGACAGGTGAACTCTCTGGGACCTTTCTTCTAAGAACCTGAATCATATTCATGATGATGGCTCTGCTCTTATGACCTAATCCTTTCCCAAAGGCCCCACCTCCAAATAACATCACCTTGGGGATTAGGTTTCAACATATGGATTTTAGGGGGCATAAACATTCAGTCAACAGCAATAGGTAGAATTGTTTGAAATAATGAGAAAGAAACTAAATATCCACCAAAAAAGGATAAATTATTTTAGATATGTGAAATGCTATACAGCAGTGAAAAATGAATGAATAAGAGTCACAGGTATCAAAACGGCTTATACTCACAAACATACTGTGGGGTGTAAGGAAACTGCAGAAATATACTTAGTATGATACTCATAAATTAAGTTTAAAATATACAATTATATGATGTTTAGAAAAATCAAACAGAAGGATAAAAATACCTATGAATGACAAAATTCAGCTTAAGGCTTACTTTTGATGGTGAGGAAAAGGAGAATAATGAGCGGGTACTACCCAAAGGATTTCACTAGTTTGAAATACTCTTATTTCTTAAGCTTCTCTGTGAGTATATGGGTATAGATTTGGATGGTTGGGCCTGCTGTTGGTTTTACATTACAAAATGTTATTATGAAGTTGAATACCCAAAAAAAGGCATAAAGAAAAAAAAAAGAATCCCTTAATCTGTCTGTGGAAAGTGGCAAGCAAGAGTGAAAGCAAAGATAACCAGGGGAGGGTTGACTACCTCATTAATCCAGGCAAGAAATGATGGAGATGGGGAAAAGATGGTGCCAACCAGACTTGGTGAACCATTAGTGGAGTGAGTTGAAGAGAGGAATCAAGTATGACCCCTACAATATCAACAAGGGGAATGGAACAATAGAACGAATACTTATGAGATCAAGGAGACCAAGAGGTAAAGAGGTTTGGGGGTACATGCAAAGCACAAAGCTCAGTTTAGAATATATTAAGTTTGAGATACTTAGTAGACATCCAAGTCAGAATGTCAAGTTGGCAATTGATGTGAGTGAAGAGCTCAAGGACAGACATATGCTTTTGGGAGTCATCAATATGCAGATGGAATGAGAACATCTGGAGAAACAGGCTAGGTAATGTAGGAAAAACCCAGGAATGATGGATGGACATCCTACTATTGGCTGAGGAGGAGCTAAGACAGAAACTTAAAAAAGAGACAAGTGACATCAGAAGTCAAGTGACAGAATGGTATCAAGAAGGGTTAATCCCACTGAAGTCAAGTAAAATGTGGATCAAGAAGTGTCAATAGAGAAGTGGTCGGCTACCTTCACAAGAGCTGTTTTACTGTTGTGATCAGAGCAAAATTGAGACCTTATGGGCTCAAATGGGAGGAAACAGGGATGGATCAACCCATCTATAAAAATTAAACAATACATATACAACTGAGGCCCTTCGTGATACTCCTACCTTTCTCATTTCCCTTTCATCTCAGAATGAATCACTGTTTTGAAGTTGGTGAAAATCCTTTCCACATAATTTTTTGTTTTTATTACATAGGCATACTTATCCAGCTAAGGTGCTTCATGTTTCTAAGGTTTGTACAATTGCTACCGTATTTGACATGTCCATGTGCAACTTGACTTTTCTACTCCTCGATAAAATCCTGAGCTATAGTTCCATGATGCCTGCAGATTAGGGGATTAGCTATTTGTAGCTCTATGGTATCCTACTGTATCCGTATAAGAAAATGTATTCCTTTATTCCTGTATTTGTCAAAAGCGAGTTGAGTTTCCATTTTCACTGTACGTGACTCCTTGGACTCACATTCAAAGTTTCTCTTGTTCACCTACTTAGAACTTGAATTTCTATAGGACAGGAGTCTTAGTCTGCTCAAGCTGTCATAATAAAAATATTTCACACTGGGGGAGGCTCAGCACCTGAAATTTTCTGACAGTTCTGGAGGAAGGAAGTTGGGGATCAGGCTAGCATGGTCACTTTTCTGGTGACAGCTCTCTTATGGACCTGCAGACAGCTACATTCCTGCTGGATTTTCACATGACCATGATCTCTCTCTCTCTGTCTCTCTGTCTCTCTCTCTCTCTCTCTCTTTTCTTACAAGACACAGTCCTACAGGATTAGGGCCCTATTCTTATGACCTCCTTTAACCTCCATCACTCCCAAAGACCCTATCTCCAGATACAGTCATTCAGGGGCTGGAGCTTTAACATAAGAATTTTAGGGTGGCTAGAGACACAATTCAGTCCATGGCAAAATGTTATGGGCATTTTTAACTTCACTAGATACTACCGAATTGCACTCCAGAATGATTGTACCAATTTACAATCTCATAAACAGAGTAAATTCTTACCATTTTAAGTGGGAAATGAAAGAAATTAAAACTTTAACTTTCTGTAAAATTTGAGGGCACAAATTGATATCTGAAACTGGAAACTCCTAAGACATGAATGTGAATGGGGTTTTAGATTCTAGAAACCATTAGATCATCGACTGTAAGGAACCACATCTCTGGCAGGCATGTGAAGTGATATGCAGGCACTATCACAATCAGGCAGAGAGAACACATGACACCACATGACTGTTGGGCATGCAGTATTGCCCAGACATCTTCCCATCATGGAAATCAGTCCAGCGGGCACGCCTAGATGGTCTCATGAAGCTACTGCTCTGTGCAATGCAGGCTGGGAAATATTAGACCAGAGCACTGCAAAGGGAGACACCCGACCAGTCTCTCAGTCCTTGGGACACACGCCACCTCATACTGATGGTGTAGTATATGAAAGCCTTGCTCAAGAACTCAGGAGCTTCAGAGTTCACTGAATGGAGATGTTGATCCTTTTCTGATTTGATATCTTGGTTCCTATGACTGGTTTTCCTGCTAGGGTTCTGACTGCCTGGTACCTTGTAGCCTTTTTGAGGGGGGATCCCTTGGTTTATATAAGTTACTCTAGCCTCTAGAATGGGACCTCCTTTGATCTTCCCTTCCTTTCACAGGCTAGAGTCCTGCCCAACTAGTGTTGGTCCTCTGTAAGCCCCTTCATACAGCACACACACCCATCTTCTCCTTTTGCCTTCAGTGTACCCTGGCTACCCTCAGTCCGACCCATGCTACCATCCTACCCACTCAACAAATGTGTGATGAGTTCCTACTGAAAGTTATGAAGAATGAAATGAATAAGAAACACTCACAGAAGAAGTGAATTGGGCACTCAGACATGAAGGAGGGAGGGGTGTAGGAGAGATGGCCCAGCATTCTAGGTGAAAGATATGCCATTAGCAAAGGGTCATGGTTCTGGAATAAATGAGGCATGGTAAGTTACGTAACGCTGAATAAGAAGGCTGAGGACAGGGACTGAAGGACAGACCCAGCGCCAGGTACTACCAGAGAAAGCGTCGATCTAGCAAGCTAGCATGCATCCGCGGAGTAGCTAGAATATTGGTGGCAATGAAAACAAATAGTACCCAGTTGAGAGGACTGTGGTTTCGATGCCATAGATGACATAGCAGAGTCCCAAGTACCAGTGGGATACAGAACAGGTCATCCTCGAGAAGGTGAGGTAGCAAAGTCAATGGCATTGGGCAGATCTGTATGAGGGAGCAGTCCCCACCACACAACTGGGGCTCAGGAAAGAGAGATTCTGGCCCTAGAAGGGAGGGTGGGAAAGTAAAGGTCCTTTCAGGAGTCAGAGGCAATGAGGCAACTCACCAAGAACCCAGCTTCCATGTGTGAGAGTGAGAGGCACCAGAAGACTCCTGGGCCTGGGCCAAGCTGGGCCTCATGATTGGACCCAGAGCATGCTGGTAAGAGTATGACTACTAGGTAGTCCCCAGAGACTGACTTCTCTGTCATTTTTATTTGGATGGTCCCAAGGAGATGACGGTGGCCTTAGCCGCAGGCGGGGCTCAGTAGGTCACCGCATGGCTGAGAAGAGACGCCATGGCTGAGTGGAGTCAAATGGTGACTCACTCCAATGACTCGGGGCACCATGTCCACTCTAGGATCTCACATACCTACATGCAGATCCCCAGTCCTCCCATGCAGGGAAGGTGTTTTTTGCAGTTGAGAAAACAGAAGGAGGCAATTGTTGGTAAGAAGAGCAAATATGTTGATAACTACGACTAAAGGCGGCTAAACAGAAACTGTTGGAAGCCAGAGTATTTTCAAAAGCAGTTTGCAATGTTTATAGGCGCTGCCTCAGCCGTATGGTTGTTTTCCCAGTGCTGTGCCTTGACCAACATAGATCTAAGTATGAATCATATGTTGTATTTCTTAAAATACAAAAGCAGAGGCATTATGTAGGATCTGTTGACAGTTGCACAAATGTAAGGCAATACTGACAAGTTCTTTGTTCGTTCCAGTGCGCTGGGCTGCCTTGCATAGGCATTTCAAGACTTTAATTGACCTTAGAGTAAACTAAATTGAGAGCACTTAAAAAAAAATAGCTTACTAAAGAAATATGGTCAACGGGCTATATCAACCAGAAACTTCTCCAAGATTGTGGTAGCTTTTTTTTTATCAGCACCCCCACAAAGGGTAGAATAGATGTTACACAAAACAGGGAGGTGTTTCCTGGAGACCAGAATAGGGCTTTTGGCATATATGAGCCCTTTTGCTCTTTTCTGCAATTCAGGCATTTCAGTGACTTTAAATAATAATAGTAATTATAGTCTATGTCTAGACAGCAGCCTTCCCCCTTTGTGTGATGATAGCTGTGAAAGTTTTTTGACTCACATGCTCACAATTCCCTTGGAAATAAGAGGAAATATTGGTTGCCATGCAGAGGGTATCATATCTTTGGGGGGCGGGGAGATAGTCCATGTCCCTGACCCACAGTTATGTGGGGTCCGGATGCTCTGTACAAAAAACGGGGTGCTTCCCCTTTGCCCAGGCACTGCTTTGCATCCACAAATTTGCCGTATTCGATTAGATCGGAGATGCTACTAATTGTAGAATGTGCCATTATTCTATGTGCCACTAATTTCAAAAGTTGCTGCCAGTTCTCATTGTAAAATGCTATCAACACTCAAACACACCTTGCTTTCAGAGACGTGAACATGTGAAAATAGGAAGAAGCAGAAATGTATTGGGGGCAGATGAAAAAAATAGTATTTATGTTCTTCTCTGGAGCCGGGTGGAGATAAAGGAACAGGGACCTTAGCAGAGCCTGAACTTTTAAAGACTGAAGTAAACATTGCAGAAAAAGCTACATTTCAGTAAAAGCCTATAGGAGCCTGGAGGAAAAACTCAGCAGGTGGGATGAAGGAGTTTCTGGGGACTTGCCCTAAAGAAGGCCTGAGGGGCAGTGCCTATTGGGGTCTCTCTGTGATGTGGAGGAAGGGCCTGCAAGAGGGTGGGTGGGGCAGCAGCTGCCACCGCCCCTGGCCCCTGTTTCGGTCACATGGCAGCAGGTGCTTCCGGTGCTGCAGGCAAGAAGAAGAGGCAGGCAATCTCCAGGCTGGGCTTAGGGTGGGCCCCGTGGTCCACCTCATCCCTCGTCTCTCTCTCCAGGAACCTGTTCACAGTTCTTCCTCTCCATGACTGCTCCAACCAGAAAACTTCTCTCTTTCTTAGAAATTCATACATTTTTGAAAAACATTTTGAAAAATTATTTTTCACAGGTGCCCTCTCTTCTCACAGTATTGGAACCCTTCTGTCCTCAGGTATATAAATGCAAGTCCCGGATAAGCTCGCTCACCTCTGCAACTTCGTCCTTAGCGCCTGCTCTGTGCATAGGAGCACAAGTGCGTCTCCTCAATAGGAGACTCAGTAGTGTCTATTGTATTGAACTTTATGTTTTCTTTGCATCCTTCTTATATCCTTCTTTACAGGACTTGCCATGAGGCTGGCCCTGTATGAGTGTGACGAATGAATAAACCAACGAGACTGACTTGCAAAGGGAAAGAACAAGAAACCTCTGTCGGTGTCAAGGATATTATAACAATGGTCTTGGAGATCTTCCTTCTCCATGGTCCGGGTCCGTGGTGCTGCTAGTCAAGGTCAGGAAGAGAAAAAGGACTCATGGGACAGGTGGGACTGTCAAGGTTCTAATCTCGTGCCTAGGGAAGGGCCAGCTTACAGAGCCCATGTCTATTGTCAAGCAGTGAGCCCTGATGACTCTTGCTGGTGGTAAGTCTCATATGTGGGAAGCCTGTCAGCAGGTGACCTTGCCTGTGGTGTTTCCAATATGTATTTTCCAGTGTGTTCCAATTTAGGGCTGAGGCCTGGGAAAGGGGATGGTGCACGGCTTAGTTAATGCCCCACATTGGTCAGACGGAACAACCAAACAAAACAAAACCTAGGTTTCTATGCAGAAAGAGTCTAGATCCAATTATCATAGTTCAGAGCATTTTTCGGGAAAAACAAAAATGAAACAAAACCTCAAAACAATAAGCCCCCTGCCCCCAAAATGAAAATCCCTGGCCTCTGTCTGCCTGACTTTCCATCCAGGTCTCAGGTGCCCTGAGTCTGGAGACCAGCCATGTGAATGTCTGAAATAGATGGGAAAGGACGAGTAGCCCCCAGGGAACAGGGCCGGGCCCAAGGGGTCCGAGTGGTGGCTCTGGCGTTGGAAGAACTTGACTTTGGGTCTGAGCTCTGCTGACCGAGCAGTTCCTGGCAGATGCCTTTGTCCCCCTGAGCTGTAGTTTCTCCTGTGGTGAGACTGCTAGGTCACTTAGTCTGAGAGCCGATCGTGTCAGGCCCTTTGCTGAGTGAGACAGATTTCATCAAAGCCTGGGAGGGGGCTGCTCCTGCGTGGCTCAGTCAGCTAAGCGGCTACCTTTGGCTCAGGTCATGATCTCAGGGTCCTGGGATCAAGTCACTGAATTGGGGGCTGGGGGTGTGGGGGGATCCCTGCTCAGTGGGGAACTTGCTTCTCATACCCCCCATGCTTGCTCTCACATGCACGCACTCTCTTTCAAATAAATAAATAAATAAATAAATAAATAAAATCTTAAAAAACGAAAGCCTAGGAGGTGGGTAGCCTCGTCACCTACATTTCCAGAGAAGGTAACTGCCCAGGTCACCTTGCCTGAGACGTAGTCAGTCCGCGCTCTGCGGGTTACAACATCCACTGTGTAGAGCTACTGTGAAATAGATCTAAAGTGCCTGACTCCTAGCAGACACTTGACTGAGGGCGGCTGTGACCTACCACCTAAGACTGTCCCCACCTCCGTCACTGGCCAGTCCCTCCTTTTGATGGATCATGGCCTTCAAAGAAAATGAGGAGCTATGAATCCGTTAGCAATGATAATCAGAAAAGCTTCTTCTTGATTATCTATAATGAATCAAAGGTGTCACTGATTTATTGCCCTCAGTTTAAATTCCATTTACGGTGCTGAAAATTAAGCATTGTGAAGCTATTCACTATCACATTCTCTCTTGTATGGATAAAAAGTTATTAATTTCCTAATCCTGTCTGGTATTTCAGACCCTGGATGTATCTACTGTGTCCATACAGAAAGCAACTTGAGAGACAGGTAGCTCCTTTTTCTGATGTAAGATGACACTCTGTTTCGTCTTTAAAAAGGATCTTCCTGGTAAGTAGCTCTTAAGAGTTTATTGTAAAATGAAGCCAGGTAACAGCTAGACTGGCAGCCCAGATATCTGTGGAGAATTAACTTGTCAAAATACAATCCAATTATTAGACATACTCCTTTTGTTTCCCTCCTTTGTCTTTATACCATTCCAATTTTAGACTAAGTCTGGAAACATGAGAGGGGGCTGAGGGGATGACATGAACAGCTGGTAAATGAGAGTCTCTCCTAGCCATCGCTGAACAATTTGAAACTCTTTTTATTTAAATTAAATCATTAAAAGGAATCAGTCACTTTTTTTTAAAGATTTTATTCATTTATTTGACAGACAGGGATCACAAGTAGGCAGAGAGGCAGACAGAGAGAGAGGAGGAAGCAGTCTCCCCACTAAGCAGAGAGCCTGACTCGGGGCTTGATCACAGGACCCTGAGATTATGACCTGAGCCAAAGGCAGACACTTAACCCACTGAGTCACCCAGGCGCCCTGAATCAGTCATTTTTATTCTGGGTATCCATGTTCTGCTCACACACGTAAGAGCAAAACAGAATAATACAAACACATAGAAGGCATAGGACACTTAACTATGGAGTACTGTTCGTTATTTGGGTTGTTAAGACAACACACAAAAGAATACTTTCTGAATTTTAAAAATTATAACAAGCTATGTTGATATGATTACACCTTCAAATAAACAATTGGATGATTTCAATTTGATTTCTGTGAGCTTAAGAACTGAAAATTATCCCCAGCTCCCAGGTGCTCCTTCTTGTAAGTCAAACATCATTTACTTTTTACATATTTCTATCAACATATTCTGTTATAATTTTTCTTATTGAAGTATAATTGATAGATAATTGAAGCTCTTTAACTCCTGCTGCAAATTGTGCACTGATCCCGTCTGAGCCTCTGCCTCCAGCCCCTGATGGAGGCTCTGTGCTCAGTCGAGCAAAGCTGTCGTTCTGCACTGTGCATGTTCATTTCCAAGCTGTGAGCAGAGCCCGAGCCACTAACCGGGCACCCAGTCATATGCACAAGTCAGAGAGTGAACAGTGAGCAATGATGTTATCACAGCATGTCAATGGCTCTGATTTCCTGAACTAGAATGATGCCTTTTACTAAACTGTCTAAAGAAAACCTTATCTTTTAAATTTTATTTATTTATTTGATAGAGAGAGATCATAAGTAGGCAGAGAAGCAGGCAGAGAGAGGGGGGAAGAAGGCTCCCCCGAGCAGAGAGCCCGATGTGGGGCTTGATCCCCGGACCCTGAGATCATGACCTGAGGCCGAAGGCAGAGGCTTAACCCACTGAGCCGCCCAGGTGCCCCAAGAAAACCATATTTGTTTAACCATATGTCTTTCATTGGACAAAATACATGTCACCAGTTTCATCTACTATACTTAAATATCTATCATTTGTTAAACTGGAAAAAATTATAAGCCAATCCTAAAAAATGACACCATTCTCTAACACGTTTGCTACTAGTAATGTACATAGGAGAAGAAACAAAGTAAAATACTCTCCAGTAATGGAGATCATCACAAACATGCAGTTTTAGAACATGTGTTTGGGGCTTGTTTCTGTTTTTGTTTTCACGTCAGACCTTTTGTCCAACATGCAAGTTCCTCCTTTCCTTCCTGGAGGCGTGGATACGTGCTTCCTTAGAGCTGTTTCCTCAGGAGTACAGAAACTAGCCAGGGTCCAAACAAAATATAAAATAATAAGGATTTCAGATCAGAAAGGATTTGTGGGCCGTTCTGGTTGGATGGTCAAGATGACAAAGAGGCAAAGAGCCCGGGACAGCCCCGCCTCCTTTCCAGAGATGCCTGCAAAACTCCAGCCTTTGATGCTCAGTTCCCCAAAAAACAAACACAAATTATTATGCACTGTGAGACTACAGACAAGCAAGCTCCAGAAAGGGAGGCTTCCTCCTGCAATCCAGGTTTTGCTTCCGTAAAATAAGAAAGCAAGAAACAAAAAGTTTCAGGGAACCATCTCCCAGGAAGAGCTTTCTCCCTCCATCCCCCACTCCCCACCCCCGGGGGTTCAGTTCCCTGAGTCTCATTGGTTTAATCACAACGTGTTTGGATAATATGAGTCTGTATTTTCACGTGCATGCCTTCCCACATATGCTGCAGACGAGCACCGGAGATTTCTCCGAGCACATAGATCCTTCCAAAGGAGACGGAGAAACGAGCTCTGTACAGATTTGAGAGAGCAACCCCTTTTTGCACATGTGGGAGATTGATTACCTATATACGACTGAAATCCGTGCAGCACACTTTATTGTAGAACGAGCAACTGACATGATGCTGCTGGTGTTTGCAGAGCCAACTATCACGAAGACAGTAAAGAAAGGGACTGTCACATCAGATAGAAGATGCAATCTGCTCTCACATTTTTCCCCTTGGCACAAGTCTACACATTTCATAAGCAGGGGGGAATCCTGCTAAAAGCCCTCTCCATGCCGTTTTAGAAATACGGAATAATGGTACGTCTGGGCCTTTTAGTCCCATTTTCTGTAGTTGAATCCAGTTCCTATGATCTCGTAACCCATTCCGAACACAAGTCAAAAACTGATGTTGCGGAGATTGAAATTTCACTCCTGCAAAGTGTTCTAAAACTTGTATTTCTTTCTCTCGTTTCTAAAACACAGTTTGACTGCCTTTGTCCGAGCTTTAGTATTTGGGGTCTGGCTGAAGCAAAATGAAACGGCTTCATGCTGGCTAGAGTTCAGCATTTAACATTTTAGAAAAATGTCTTTAGAAGGAGCGCCGATGAAATAGACAGGAATGCACATTCACAAGGCCATCAAAGGAAGCAGCATGCTGGCTGGCCGCGAGGGCCTCGGTGAACTGCGGCAGGCCTCAGAAGACAGACCTGGGATCCACAGGAGCACTGGCAGGGGCTGGGGGAAAGAAAAGCTTTGTCGGGGCTACTGTTCCAGAATTTTTCACTGGCATACAAAGGGACAAGAGCCAAGGACATGGCTACATCAAACCCAGCTTCAGGAGACTGCTGTAAATGGGTCTCTGCTACTCCTGGAGGGGGGTGGGGTGCTTATTTATAAGCACATGGGGACATGGTGGGTAGGGGGTAGGGGTGGGGGGTGGCCGGGGAGTGGCCAGGTGGGAGAAGGGGGACATGGGAATGGCTCCAGCCCAGCACCTAGCTCACGTGGTTGGAACGGAGCAGGCAATAGATGTCTGGGGCCTTAGAAAGGAAAACCCTGTGTCTATGCAGTCAATGTGGTGGAAACGCCAGCACAGCTTGGCGCGCGTGTGACAACCGTGAAAGGTGCAAGGAGTTCTCTCAAAGCGCAGCGGATGCTGCAGGCTGTGAGGTCCGTTCACCTGTTGCCTGACCTTGAAAAAGCCTGGTGGTTGAGCCCGGCAGCTCTGAAAAGGCTAATGAGGAGCCAACCTCCCCGCAGCTGTGCTACTGATGTCTCTCCCAGGCCTGGGGCTGTCACGCTGAGGAAGGGCACAAAGGCTGCAGGCGGGTTACACGGGGAACTGTGGGCTCCTGCAGGTGCCTGAAGGGAGGCAGGTGAGGCTGGAAGAAACACAGGGTGACCGAGGAGGGGGAAGGTGCCCTCATCTCCCCCATGGGGTGACGGGGACCAGTTGCCTCCTCGACAACAGATAAGGACTTTTTTATTTTTTTATTTTTTTGGTCTCATTGCTCAAGACTGAGATTTGACAATTCTTGGCAAGGAAGTAAACAGTAAAGAAATCATGGATTTAAATATCAATGGTTTTAAAAGGAAAAATTAGCTGACCTCTTAGAAAAGAATTGAGATGCGATGGGAAGATGCCTACCTCTTTAGAGAATTTGCTGGAAAAGATTTCAAAGGGTTATTGTTGTGTTTTTGTTTCCAGTAATAACAGCTCCACCAAAGCAATGTAAACTATGAATAGAAATAATAATATGTAGTAATCCAGTCACAGGGAGAATGCTGAAAGCTCATAGTCCCGTTTCCTTTTGGTCCAATTTTAGATTTTCCTATACAAGAGAAGTAACAAGGGTTGTGGTTAAAAATTCCTTTTCTCTCTCTTTTTCAAAAACGTTTACTCCATAATTAGAATTTTTGATTCCATACTAATAAAGTGATGTGGATATAGGGATGTTTGAAATGCACAGCTAATTCATAAATATTATCTCGTCAAGAATTTCTGCCTCTCCCTCAGGAGTCCTCTTTATGTAGAGCACAAGAACAAGGCAGACCTGCTTCAGGCTTGGATATTTTAGCTTTTTCAGGCCTCATATTGGATCAGCTGACATGGACGTGAATCCAGTAGAGCCTTGATGGTTCTTGTCTCAGCCAGAGGAAGGCTCAGATAGGGCTCTTTTTGGGTATGAGGAGACTTTGGTGGGCATTGCTAGAAGCTGAGCCCTAGTGCCAGTGGTTAGGGGATTTGGGTGTGTGAGGGGGGTGTGATCAGGTCTGGAGAGGTTGCAAAATTCTAATTCAATTCTAGCAAATATCGTTTTCCCTATTTTCAAAGGAGGTCATGATCATACGCCCCCAGAACCAGGCACTGGAGAACTAGAAACCACCCCTGTGGAGCCCAGAGCCCGTTGAAATTACTCAAACTATCTAACCCTAAGTTTACCCAGTGCACCTACTCTGCCGTGCCCCTTCCTTCCCTGGAAAACCCCGTACAGGCTCTAGACCACGTTCTCCCCTCTTTGTTTCTGTCTCCTGCTGGATCTGGCCCTTCTCACGTGTCTCTGTGTGACTCAGTGTGCGTCCTAGCATTAGGGATCTGTGCGTGTGAACTTCTTCCTTCCTGACAAATCATTTCTGTGTCTGCTGTCCTATTATACCTGACTGAAACAAATCTCAGTACATTTTGAATACAACAGGGTGACCGGTCACAGGAGGCTCACTGGTGGCTCATGTTTGTCCTATTCCTGCGTAATGCCTGAGCAGAGAATTAGGTACGCAGACCCTTGAACTGTGGTTCCAGTGATGGGGGTGGGGCATCCAGGAATCTTCCAGTAATTCTGCTGAGGAGGTTCTGAGCAACCAGCTGACAAATGCAGGACTTAGGAAAATCTAGCCATGGGAGGCAGAACTGGTGGGGTCTGGTCAAGAAGAGAGTCCTCCCTTAAAATATACCTCCTTTGTATGCAGCACTTCCAGTTCTGGAAATTTCTCATAAGGAAGTAACAAGGCATGCACAAATATCCTTGAATATCTTTTCATATTGCACATTGTTTATAGTAAAAAGAAGAAATCATCCTAAATGGGCTGTGATAGATTTGTTAAGTAGGTAATGATACAGTCATATGATCCATGACTTAGCAGGGTTTCATGTCATGTGAAAATAATAAGATATGTTAATTTAAAAAGCAGTTAAAACAGTATTATGATATAATCCCTTTTCATAAAAGAGACATAGACATATACACAGAGATTGGAAACTGGGGTAATCACTGGGTCATGTCATTATACTTATTTTGTATGTGGGTTTATTTTCTTGCATTTTCCAGATTCTATATCATGAACACCTATTAATAATTTAACGTAATTATTCTCTGGAATACAGGCTTGTCCCTAGACCAGGACAGGAAAACTCTGAGTATCCAGGAGAATCCCACAGAAGGAGTAGGGACAATGAGCTACCCCTCTCCCCCAAAGACTGGAGAAGTTCTACACCGAGGGCTTTGTAAATAGTGAGAGGTCAATAGACCCCAGGCAGTGTGGTCTTAGGACAAAGCATGGTACAAGTTTATTTCCAGACCCCAACTGCTAGTGAGTAAGACGTGCGGGTACTAGGCTCCCTGGCTCTGAGATGAGGCTCGGTGGCACCTGCGACAGGAGGCCACCCTAGGTGTTACTGAGCCCGGGGAAGAGACAGGTGATGCTGTGGCAATGCTCCAGTCAGTGCAAAGAACTCATAATTAGCAACAGCAGGGTTACGAAGCAAGGAGCCCAAAAAAAGGAAGAAGGGAGACAACATAATGTGCCAAACAAAGGCGAGAATAATCCACCCACCAGATCATTCATCCCTTAATAACCAAGGGATGATCATACTTACATTAAACACCCATTAAGAGGAACGAATGCAAAGACTGTGATAAGAATACAATAATTTGTAAAAAGGGTCGACATAAGAATGTAGTGTAGTCCATCCATCTACAAGGAAAGGAAATCAATACTGATCAATTCATTTCAAGGTAAGATCTCTATTTTCATTAAGAAACCAGTCTTTCTCAAATTTAAGGACGTGGGTAGTAGTGGCTCTTACCTTTCAATCCCTCCAGGGTGCTCAGGGGAACAAAAAGACCTGGGAAACGAGGGGGCACATGAAAGGAACGCTCAGCCAATACTTGTTGCACGTGACTGAAGTCAGTGGTGTTTTTTGTAATTACAAAGAATTATTATTAAACTGGAAGCACCCCCAATTTTAAGCCTGTTAGATTCACAAGGCAGCTCCTTCCTGACAAATAACCTGTGACAATTTCATAACACAGGGTTCGGAAACCTCATTAGACTACACGCGTGGTGCAGCCGAAGCGCTCCCTGGTTTCCAAGGGTTTGCGAAAATGTAATTAGGCGAACCACAGGCGTCTGCAAATGCCGTGCTTGGGCTCCAGACGGGGGGAGTCTCAGGGTGCCCCAGAGCTTTCCCGGGGACGCTTGACTCTCAGTGTCAGCACCTCACACACACACCTCTGATGGTCTTTTTGCTCTTGCAAGAGAAAGTGCTGCCCAGTGGATGGATTCGGTGGTGGATGAGTGCCGGGCTCAGTAACTCCCCGTGTGTGCCATCAAATGCTCGGGCACTTTAGGGGCCGTAGAATGGACACATGGTCGTGGTCACTGCAGCCTGTGCTCGGGCAAGATGTGTCTATCAGATGGGCTGTAGGTTCCCAGTGGTGGATACCATCTGGTCCCCGGAGAACTGATTGCCACTGTCTCGCCGCAGCCGAGGCTGCTCCTGGAAGCTGCCTGTTGGCCATTCTGACAGGATCCGTGCTGAATCCTCTAATGGATGTTAGATCGACATGCTGGTGAAGCAAACTGAATGGGGGCGTAGGGGAGGCGGGTGGGTGCCAACACACTGTCCGGACCGTGGAAGAAAAGTTCCCAGTTAAAGGCAACCACTGCAGCGTGCTATGGTGGGAAAAACATAGGCTTTAGAGTCTGACAGATCTGAGCAGGGCTCCGGATACGCCAGCTAAGACCTTGGTAATCCATCTAGATGCTGTGTATCTACATCTCTGATCCTCAGTTTTCTCTTCTGACGAGTTAGGGTAATGGCATTTTCTTTATGGAGTTTTAGTGAGGATTAAATGGTAAGGTATATGGCAAGGTTATTTGGAGAAGAATTGATATGTACCCCCAAATTCTCTCTCTCTCTCTCTATCTCTCTCTCTCTCTCACACACACACACACACACACACACACACACTGCCTTATACCTTGTCCATATTTTAATGATCTACTAATATGGATGCCTCTCAGCCCCCAGTGAAAGTTGAACCAGAGAAAAGAAAAGGTCAAAATCTTGCCCTTTTAATGCAAACAAAACAAAACACAACAGAACGGAACAAAACCAGCAACCCCCTCTGAGAGAGAAAGACAGGAAAACCTGAGGATACGTGTTCTGTCAGATCTGCTCTCAACCCTGACCTGAACCTTCCCTGTTCACCATCCTGCAGAAGTAGAGCAGACCTCGGGGTGTGTAGAAAGAACCAAAGAAGATGCAGTGGTCCACTAGGGACCCAGTCCCGGGGGTAAAATTTTCTCTTCTTGAAGGACAGACACTGGGCAATAACAGAATATTACTCACTCTTTTATCAATACTAGCTTTTCTCTTTCTCAGCCAGGGGATTTTGCTCCTCAGCCCCTGCCCCCTCCAGGTGAGCATTTGGCATTGTTGGCAGTTTTGATTGTCACAACGTGGTGTGGAGGGAGTGCTTTTAATATCAAGTGGGTAAAAGCCAGGGCTGTGGCTCCATATCCTACTAAGCACAGGACCATCTCCTTCCTCCACAACAGAGAATTATTGGATCCAAAATGATAATAGTGCCAAGATGAGAAATCCTGCTCTCAATCAGTAATTTGCAGCCTTAGTTATAGGTCGTAGTTATGTGGGAGAGTTTTAACAAAATGCATAGGCCCTGTCCTCTGGTGTTCTGATGTAATGGTTGTAAGGTGGGTCTCACGGTTTTGTGTTTTTTTTTTCTGTTTCCCCCAATTTTGTGCGTGTGTGTCTGTGTTAAAATACACAAGACATAAAATTCGCTGTCTTAACTGTTTTACGTGAACAGTTCCGGGGAACGATGTCCATTCACATGGCTGTGCACCCATCACCACCATCCGTGTCACAGGTCTTTTCATCTTGTTCAACTGAAACTCTCCCTATTAAACAGTCACTTCCAACACCATTTATTGAAGAGCCATCATGGAAATTCAAATCAAAACCACACTGAGATACCACCTTACACTAGTTAGAATGGCAAAAATTGACAAGGCAAGAAACAACAAATGTTGGAGAGGTTGTGAGAAAGGGGAACCCTCTTACACTGTTGGTGGGAATGCAAGTTGGTGCGGCCACTTTAGAAAATAGGGTGGAGATTCCTCAAAAAATTAAAAATAGAGCTACCCTATGACCCTGCAATTGCACTACTGGGTATTTACCCCAAAGATACAGATGTTGGGAAAAGAAGGGTCCCATGCACCTTAATGTTCATAGTAGCAATGTCCATGATAGCCACACTGTGGAAGAAGATGAGATGCCCTTCAACAAACGAATGGATAAAGAATATGTGGTCTACATATACAATATATATATATAATATTCCATATATACAATGGAATATTGTGCAGCCATCAGAAAGGATGAATACCCAACATTTGCATCAACATGGATGGGACTGGAGGGGATTATGCCAAGTGAAATAAGTCAATCAGAGGAAGACAATTATCACATGGTTTCACCTATTTGTGGAACATAAGGAATAACCTGGAGGACATTAGGAGAAGTAAGGGAAAAATGAAGGGGGTTTGGAATCAGAAGAGGGGATGAACCATGACAGACTATAGGCTCTGGGAAACAAACTAAGGGAGAGGGGAAGGAGTGGGGGGATGGGTGAGCCTGGTGGTGGGTATTAAGGAGGTCGCGTATTGCATAGAGCCCTGGGTATTATACTCAATGAATCATGGAACACTACATCAAAAACTAATGAGGTACTGTATGGTGACTAACATAATAAAAAAAAATTTTTAAATGCTATTCAAAAAATAAAAAATAAAAAACCAAAAACAGTAATACCCCATCCTGCCCTCCCTTCAGCCCTTGGCAACCACCATTCTACTTTGTAGCCCTATGATTTTGAGTATTTCAGATACCTCATATAAGGCGAGCCATCTAGTATCTGACTTATTGCACTCAGCAAAACATCTTCCATGTTCATCTACAAAGTTGCATGTATTGGAAGCTCTTTCCTTTTAAAGTCCATTGTATAGGCGAACATCTGGTTTCCCCATCCATCCTTAGACAGAGGGGTCACTACTGTTGGGCCCAGGCAGCGTGTGGGTCGTTCTGAGAGAAAAAAACTAATTCCCACTCTCGACTTTTCTGCTCTTTGTGCGTGTGTGGGGGGAGGGGGGTGGTCAGAATGACACCTGGAGATACCTCTGAGTGGGACCTGTTCATCATGAGAGGGAAATCAAATTTTTTAAAGGGCCACAACATTTTCTTCTGTGTGCTTAACAACACCCTGGAAAGTTTACTTATGTTGGCTCATTCGGGATTATTTCACTCCCACAGTGTAGCTTATTCAACCCAGATTCAGGTCTGACTCTCTCCCTGGAGGCGCTGCTGGGATGTAAACATCCATTCAGACATCCCAGCTGAATGACTCGCAGGTAAATGTTGTCATAGCGTAAAAGAGTCAACACTTTCCCAGAGCAGTGATTCATAACCTAATACATGACACTCAGACACACCAGCCTGATGAAGTCAGGGACCCTCTCCTCAGAAAACCACTCAGGTGCCCTCCCCCACACCTAATATTACCTTTTCCGGACGGCAAGAACGCATCTTCTCCCTGATACACCAATAATTACATCTGATACACCAACAATCTTCATTAGAACACACACGCTTCTTTGCCCCTGTCTCCCGTAATATTTATTTCATGAGGTCATGAATATACTTTAGTCCTTCTCTAGCTTAACTTTCTAAATTACCCTCCTGGATTTTTTGACAGTAGGGTGAAATAAGATAGAGGAGAATAGTTCAGTCTGACTTTCAGACAGAGTGCTTTATTTTAATGGTTATGGATTGGTAAATTGTAATACATTTTTCTTCTCTATTCTCCATGCATTGAACATGTCCAAAATACAAATGGTTATTGTGGGTGTTATTGCCCACTTCATATTGTTTCCAGCAGGGCATGAATTCTGTGGGGGAAAAGAACCTGTTCCTCTTTCTGTGTATCTTGACTATTACTTTAAGAAGGCCTGGAGGTAGATTATAATCCTTTCCTTCCATGGATTTCTGGAGTATTCTGCTGCTAGCCAAAGCTTCACTCCCAGAACATAAATGAAATTTACTGCAAATGAGACCATTATAAAACTTTTTTAAAAAGACAATCTTAATGTGAAAGTAATCCTTCAAGAAAAAATTTAAAAAAAGCTAATCATACCCTCATATGGAAAATGCATAAAACTGAGAAACACTATGGGTTACTGCAGCTCCCACGGCCCAGTCCTATCATAGCGAAAAATAATCAAATAGTTTTACAGCCACTTTGTTGCCTTCATGGTCTCAGCCTAGCTCCCATTTCAGGTGCCCAGTGTTAGAGAATCTATTGTCTGCTGCCACTGGCTCAGGAGGGAGCCCTCAGGGAAGCTTGGCGATTCACACTTTCTTCGAGAGAACCCTTGAGGGCTGGTTTTGGCTCATTAGTTGTAACAGATGATGGCCCTTGGCGCACAATCCCCAAGTAAGCATAAACTGAAGAAACTCTCTTGTCAATACAGCATTTACCTTCGGAGCCAAACTCATTCAAAGACTCTGAAAGAAAAGTTGGGGCGCCTGGGTGGCTCAGTGGGTTAAAGCCTCTGCCTTTGGCTCAGGTCATGATCCCAGGGGTCCTGGGATCCAGCCCTGCATCGGGCTCTTTGCTCAGCAGGGAGCCTGCTTCCCCCGATCTCTCTCTCTGCCTGCCTCTCTGCCTACTTGTGATCTGTCTGCCAAATAAATAAATAAATAACTCTTTAAAAAAAAAAAAAAGAAAAGAAAAGAAAAGCAACTCATCCTCCATTAGGAGTACAAGTCAGTGATCCAGGTAAGAGTAAGGACCCCCTGCAGATGGCAACGGTGGCCATGTCTGAAGTCTATCAGTCGTCTTTAGAAGCTAACTTCTTCAGATTGGTTGATTCCGACTTCCCCGGGGACCCAGATACAGGCAGTTCAAGGGGCTGACAGAGAAGGAAGGCACATCTGAAAGGTAATAGTTCCAAAGTGTCAGAACATTTCTAGTAAACATTCCAGAAGCAGGGGAGCCAGTCTAGTCATGAAATGTGCGGAGCAGAATCAGGTTGGTATACGTTTGGAATAAGATGAGTGTCATGTAGGACTCGCTAAGACAATGAGCATCGGTGTACAGGCGGCAGAAAGCACGTACTCTGCACGAGGGCTGCTAGGGTTTGAATTCTAAGGCTTTCACCTCGGGTTGTGGGATCTTGGGCAAACTGACTTCTTTGGGACTGACTGATTTTCTCATCTGTAAACTGGGGTGTGCATAGCATCTGTGTTGAGTGGCTGAAATTTAAGTGAAGTAATATAAAGTATTAGAGCCTATGGGTGGTGCTTCAAACAATCACTCATCCAGCATATATTAGTGCCCATGACCAGCCAGGTGCTGGGCTTGGTGTTTGGGAAATAACAACAGACCCCACCTCCCAAAAAAATCCCAAATCTCTCTCTCTCTCTCACACACACACACACACCCTTCAGAAGCTCATGGAGCTTATATTTTATAACGAGTGTTCAATACATATTCATATTTTATAGCCAACAGTCAAAAAATAATACTGTTACGAAGCTTAAAGATTTATTTCATCATGGATGGAACACGGCTTCCAGGAGGCCAAAGTTCTGCTTATCCAGGCACGTTACCCCTTGGAGATAAGTTTCCTGATTTTCTAATGAACCCCTTCTCTTTCTGGACATTTTTAATATTGCATAAAATCTGGCCTCAACTGTGGCCAAGGGCCTGGAGGACTGAGATTGTGCCTAGAACCTCACCGTCTTCCCCCCTACCCCTCGCTCTGGCCTCTCCATACAGAGGCAGTCCCCGGATGGGAGCTCCTGCCACCCAGATCCTGTGATCTGCCCTGATGGCTGCAGCCATGGCAGGTACAAGTTTGTGGCTTCAGTGGGACACTCGAGCTCATCTATCTTGATAGCTACAGCCCCTCGTGACCTTTAGTGCTCCTTTGCCCCTACTTAGTGTGCGGGAGCCGTGAATAAAGACATTGTTGATGTTTCTGCTTATCTGACTAGGAGATACTGGCCAGTGCGGGCTGAGGGCATTGTCTCCAACAAATCACAGAGGTAAGAGGTGTGTTCATTAAAGAGAGCTGACACCTGAGACACTGCCTCTGCGCATCCCGTGGGGAATGAACCAACCAAAGCTGCTGACCCCTCTTCCAGTAAGTTCCAATTCACTACTGTTAATCTTTTCCACATTTAAGATTTCATGCACAGCTATGCAAATTAGCAGGGGCTTATAAGCTCAGGATTTGAAAGAAATTGAGCTCATCTAAAATGAGTTGGTGGACAAGCATGAACTTAACCAAAAAATTTAGAATTTACTCCACAGCCCTGGAGGATAGTTCTGTCTAACACCAGGGAAAGACCGGCTTAAACACACACACACACACAAAATATATGCATGATTAAAATGTCTTGTATGGAAGTTTATAAGCTATCTGTGAGGTACACATATGGCAATATTATATATATCTCTTTACACATACATTAAACATATCTGTGTAAGTTTCTGAATTGACATACAACTTTGCTGCATAAGCACAGTTTATACTAATATGACTCTAAAAATAAAATCTACATGGCTGGATTTAGAGGACGATATATCCATGATATTTAAATGAGATAACAAATAAAACCTACAGATTCATAGAACTGACATATAAATCAAATAACCATCAGTTTGGCTGAGATTCAGAAATTATCTTCAAGTTCCAAAATGATGTTAGAAAATATGTAACTTTGCCGTTAAAGTATATTTTTCTCGTTGTCTTTAGTTCAGTGAACAGGTTAATATACATGTGTCATTTAGACTTCATTTAAACCAAAGCTCTAAAAGACTCCTGGGACTTCTTTAGGTTCCATTAAAGTTCGTGCCAACAATCCACAAATTTCATCATAATTAAAAGATTCAAGTCTTGTTCCATTAAATATTTCATAATAATGATTTGTAAAGTGGACTGCTGTGAGGTTTCATGTGAGGTAGCAGAGGATAATCATCAAGAGAGAAGAAAAAAGTGATATAATCCACACATTGGATCAGAAACCCCCAAACAGTTGAATTGTACATTTGCAAGATTTATGTCTCCAGAGTTAGGAACTCTAAGAATTAGAAGAAAATGTAGAATTATCCCTGAAAAAGCAGAAAAGTGCTTTTCAAGTTTGACTTGCTCCTTCTCCGAATATTTTTTCTCATTAAAAGAAAGTAGATGTGAAATGCGTGGATGGCTCAGTCAGTTAAGCATCTGTCTTCAGCTCAAGACATGATCCCAGGGTCTTGAGATCAAGTCCCACTTTGGGCTCCTTGCTCCAATTTCTCCCTCTGCCTGTTGCTCCCCCTCCTTGTGCACATGTTCTCTCTCTCTGACAAATAAATGCAATCTTTTAAAAAAAGAAAAGTAGGGGCACTTGGGTGTCTCAGTTGGTTAAGCCACTGCCTTCGGCTCAGGTCATAATCTCGGGTCCTGGGATCGAGTCCTGCATCAGGCTCTCTGCTCAGCAAGGAGCCTGCTTCCCCCCCTCCCTCTGCCTGCTTCTCTGCCCACTTGTGATCTCTGTCAAATAAATAAATAAAATCTTTAAAAAAAAAAGGAGATGCTAAAAAACCTTAGTTATAACCTTAGTTATATATGGTCTTGGAACAGTATCACAATTGCTTCTATGGCTCATCTGTTTACAATAGGCTATTTTGAAAGAGTTCAAGTCTTCTTCTGTTTTTCTTCTAGTTGCTAAAATAAGTCTCAGAAAATTCTAATTTTTTTTGCATTAATTGATTTCAAAGCCTCTTGAAATAAAAGTGACCCAGAGGCTGCATTTAAAGATTGCAGCCTTAAAGAAAAAGTAAACATAATACCTCTTTCAGGAAAAATTATATTTTTCAACAAGATGAAGAGACATTAATGTTGTTTACTTTTTATGCATTGTCCTCTTAATTTTCAAACTAATGTCAGAGGAACAGAATCATTAAAATAAAGGTTAAAAAGAGCCAAGAAAGACAATTAAACTAATGTTTGTCTCAGGCAACTCGGTTAAAGGATAATTTCTGCAAGAGATATGGAAAAATGTGAAATATTTCCTTTACAACATGTCTCTTCTCTATTTTTATTCTAGATTGCTAAAGTTGACTTGTCATGACCCACTCACTGATGTTTTAAAGGCCTTGTTCACAATTGAGCATAGATTTTTAGAACAAAATTAGTTTACAGGTTTTTTCTAGCAATGTCACCTTAGTAGCATGCTTTCTCCTATTGCCATTGCCCCAACTGCTGAAAAGGTTTACAACAATTTACACAGATAAATAAAATCTTAACAAAAGGTCAGGGGAGGGGCACCTGGGTGGCTCAGTCGGTTAAGCATCTGCCTTCAGCTCATGTCATGATCCCAGGGTCCTGGGATCGAGCCCCGCATCAGGCTCTCTGCTCAGCAGGGAGACTGCTTCCCCTTCTCTCTAACTGCCTCTCTGCCTACTTCTGATCTCTGTCAAATAAATACATCTTAAAAAAAAAAAAAAAAGTGCCTGGCGTAGTAATTGCAGTAGTGCAATTGCTGGGTCATAAGGTAGCTCTATTTTCAATTTTTTGAGGAACCTCCATACTGTTTTCCAGAGTGGTTGCACCAGCTTGCATTCCCACCAACAGTGTAGCAGGGTTCCCCTTTCTCCGCATCCTCGCCAGCATCTGTCATTTCGTGACTTGTTCATTTTAGCCATTCTGACTGGTGTGAGGTGGTATCTCATTGTGGTTTTGATTTGTATTTCCCTGATGCCCAGTGATATGGAGCACTTTTTCATGTGTCCATCAAAATCCTTGAGGAGAACACAGGCAGCAACCTCTTCGACCTCAGCCGCAGCAACTTCTTCCTAGGAACAACGCCAAAGGCAAGGGAAGCAAGGGAAAAAATGAACTATTGGGACTTCATCAAGATCAAAAGCTTTTGCACAGCAAAGGAAACAGTCGACAAAACCAAAAGACAACTGACAGAGTGGGAAAAGATATTTGCAAATGACATATCAGATAAAGGGCTAGTATCTAAAATCTACAAAGAGCTTAGCAAACTCAACACCCAAAGAACAAATAATCCAATCAAGAAATGGGCAGAGGACATGAACAGACACTTCTGCAAAGGAGGAATCTTTTGAGAGTGGTGGAAATGTTCCATATCTTTGTTGTGATGGTGGTTTCTCAAGGGTCTAGAACTGTCCAAACTCACGGAAACGCACGCTTCAAACAGACTCCGTTTTTTTTTTTTTAAAGATTTTATTTATTTATTTGATAGACAGAGATTACAAGTAGGCAGAGAGGCAGGCAGAGAGAGAGGAGGAAGCAGGCTGTCGGCTGAGCAGAGAGCCCGATGCGGGGCTCGATCCCAAGACCCTGGGATCATGACCCGAGCTGAAGGCAGCGGCTTTTAACCCACTGAGCCACCCAGGCTCCCCCGTTTTTGCACATCCATACTTTATCCATCAAGTTTAAGAAAACTGTGTCAGGAATCCTGTGATAACAGTTTCTAAATTATTATCTCTCTAGTTATGTGATGAATAAAGTAGGCTCTGTTATTGTTCTATCTAGTTTTATAAGATTATCATAAAGTAATTTTAAGAAAGTCAACCTATCTCTACAACATGGGGAATGAACGATTTCAGAGTCGTAGTACATTTAAAACTAGAAGACAGTGTAAGAAAAGGGAATTTAATTCAAGATTCTCCATTTCCTACCCTGGAAAGGACTGGAAACTGATCTTCATTGATACTAGAAGGAAGCAACCCTATCTTTTTACCTCTTTGCTGTCTAGACGGTCCATCTCAGTCAGTCTACAGGCAAAAAGCAAAACAGAACAAAAACAACAAAAAGAAATACCTTTTAAAAGCTTACGACTTTCCTTTACTGACTTTCCATTTGACCCGACATCTAAAAATATACAGCTATCCAGTAGTCTCCCTTTCCCCATCACAGCAGATAATTAATCTACAGCTCTGGTCAACTATCTTAAGTTCGTCAATTAGCGTCTATTTTTAGGCATGCCTCTTCACATTGCCTCTCCAGAGTCTCCAGGGAGAACGTCTAAATGTAGTGCCCTATTTTCATGCAACCTAATGCTCCTGAACCTGATACTATCTCTTGAATCTTGGATTAGGCCTGGTGTGGCAGGCACAGAGTCAAGGGAGCTGAAAAGACCTCAATGTTTCTCTTGAAATGCCACAGAAATTGTATGCTGCGATCTCGGCTTCTGTGATAGGAAATGAAAGAATTATAGGTTTAAGACATTAAGTGGAATTGGTGGAATTGTACAGAGCTAATAGTAAGTAAGACCAATTAGGCTTTTTGCTGATCCCATTGGGTCCTGAAATAACAGCAGAGCTCCCTCTGAGGAAGATGTGCCCTCACATTGGAAACGGCGCAAAATGGACAAGGAGGAGCGTCTCCCTCCGTGGGCATGTGCTCCCCAGAGCACCCACCTTCTGCCCTGGCTTCCTCTGCTCTTCTGCCAGCCCTGGGTGTCTTTCCTTCTGTCCTTGCTCACCTCCTTTTCCTTCCCTGTAGAAGCTGTCCTATTTATGAGTATGACTCAGGAGAATCCAGGACGATAAGTAATTTAATGACCAGAAATTAGGAAAACAAGCTAGATTTTGCTCTCTCTGAAGTCCTTCCTCTGGGGTTATCACTGATTCTTTGTGTGCTGGTTTATTTTTCCCTTTCATCTTGTCTATTCCCATTAAACATGGCAATATTTTTTTAAAGATTTTATTTATTTATTTATTTATTTATTTGAGAAATAGTGAGAGAGAGAGTGAAAGAGAGATCACAGGCAAGGTCGAGGGGTAGAGGGAGAAGCAGGCTCCCCACTGAGCAGGGAGCCCGATGCAGGACTTGATCCCAGGACCGTGAGATCATGACCTGAGCCAGAGACAGACGCCTAAGTGACTGAGCCACCCAGGCATCCCAATCCTGTAATATTTTATGTTATTTCCCCATACATATATTCATCTATGTACATGAGGAATAAAAAATAAATAGGGTTGTGCCTGAGGGAGGAATGGAGATCAGAAAGAGGACAAATGTACAAATTATGGCAAGTGTTGCAATGCAGTATTGTTGCATGTGTGCTGATATAGAAGAGTGGCAGAATGGGGCTGAGGATATGAATTAAAGTCTGTAGCCTATCTGTTGGGTTGATCTTGGACACACATACTACCCTTACTCAAGCTGTTTCTTCATCTTTAGGGGAGAATATTATCTACGTTACAAAGTTGTTAAGACAATATATGTAAAACTCATAGTCAGTAAAGAATGGTATAAAAGCCCCATTAATAAGAAGCTCGCTGGGTTGACATTTCAGTCCTTGACCTCTAGAGACACTGCACACTTTTACATTCCATTTTAAGTTCCTGCTAGCTTCAGTAAAAGCTTATTCTTTTATTCTGGGAATAAACGTATCACCCTGTGGACATGAGCAAATGCCCCTTTGGGAACTGCTCAGGGAGTTAGTAGAGCCTGGAGGAAACAACACGGCTTTGCAGTCAAAAGACCTGGTTATAGCCCAAATCAGCGCCGTATTAGCGGTATGACCATGAAAAGATGTTTCTTGTTTTGTTTTGAATAATAATTATGTGTTCCTAATCCTCTCTGTAGAAAAACAAACAAACAAACAAACAAACAAACAAACAAAAGAGCCACCCAGAATATTGATGTACAGATTTGGTTTTAAGAAATTACTAATACCCAAAAAAAAAAAAAAAGAAAGAAATTACTAATACCCAACTAAACAAGAACAGCTGTTAACAACTCAGCGACATCTCAGTTGACAGCAAATTAGGACCAGAAGCTCACATCTGGAAGTGTAAAGAGGGATGAAAATGTTACAGGAGGAACTTAGAGATTTAACCTGGAGTAGAAGGAAAGAAGTAGAAAACACACTCATTGAAAAAGAAAAGCAGCCATGTGAGAGGCATTTGTAATAAGAGTGTGGGTTTCAGTGAATGGGGACTCTTCAGAGGAAAGATGAAGGTGTGTCCCTGACACAGGACAGGGGTGAGGTCTGGAGAGCAAGGTCCAACGCACCACTGCAAAAATTCAATAATGGCAGGGGCACCTGGGTGGCTCAGTGGTTAAGCCTCTGCCTTCGGCTCAGGTCATGATCCCAGGGTCCTGGGATCGAGCCCCGCATCGGGCCCTCTGCTCAGTGGGGAGCCTGCTTCCCTTCCTCTCTCTCTGCCTGCCTCTCTGCCTGCTTGTGATCTCTGTCAAATAAATAAATAAAATCTTTAAAAAAAAATTCAATAATGGCAGACATTTTAAAAATATTCCCTAGGGAAAAAAAATAGTAAACTGGCTGAATGTTTGAAATTTAAAAGTGTTGCTTCACAATTGAGTAATTCAACCCAACTATATTTTGTAGTTGCCAACAGAACCCAGGGACCCAAAATAAATGAACAATGGAAAGACACAGTAGGAAGACTCGGAAAACAGCCGGTCAGGCTAACCAGCATGGTTGCCTTCAGCAAGCTCGTGTGCTCTGGGCAGTGGTTTTATATTTACTACATATGATAGAATCACATTTTTTTTCTGTTAAGGGGACTATGGTGGTGACTTTTTTTTTAAATTTCGTTTATTTATTTGAGAGAGAGAGTGTGTATGAGTGGAGTGGGGGGAGGGGCAGAGAGAGAGGGAAAAGCAGACTCCCCACTGAGCAGGGAGTCCCATGCACCAGTGAGATCCCAGGACCCCAAGATCATGACCTGAACTGAAGGCAGTCACAACAGACTGAGCCATCCGGGCGCCCCTTGTGGTGACATTTATTGAATGCTTACTATGTGCCCTGCGCTGGGCTAAGTGCTTTCGTTGTAAAAGCTCACTTAATCCCCATAAGATGGAGGTACAAGTTTGTTTCCCACTTCGGAGAGGAACACACATTGAATGACTGAACGGCCCGGCGATGTACCCGAGGTCACAGAGCTAGCAGGTGTTTGGTGTTTGAGCCCGTGCCTCTGCCTCCAAGGGCGGGTTCTTAGTTTCTATCTGCCCAGCTCCTCGTTGCCCTACTTGTCTCCTCTATCGGACAGAGTCTGGGGCAAGCATGGACAAGGACGTATGTGGGAAGGCAACGAAAGCAAGCTACCTTGTCAGCACGCTTCGAGAGCTGACCCGGTGCTGATCACACGCTAGCTGAAAACAATTTAAAACCTTTTAGAGATTTGAACACATTGTCATTTTTAATATTAAGATATTTTAATTCATTTTTATAGGTCGAAGAGAGCTTATTTAAATCAAACAAATGATTACCATTGATAAAGTGTGAGCCTTTACCAATGCCAATGGATCTCATGACATACTGTTGAGCAAAAAAGAAAAAAGAAAGCAAGCTGTGGAATGCTATGTACCAGTTTTTTTTTTTTTAACCATTTGCTTCAGTGTTTGAAATACAAAGTAGTACCATATATTTTATAAGGATAAATACACATTTAGTAAAATTATGAGACCATGGATCATGTTGAAATTCATATAATGCCAGCTGCTCGAACAGATAAGCCTTGAAATTTTATGTTATTTTCTAATTTATTTATTTGACAGAGAGAGAGGGATCACAAGCAGTCAGAGAGGCAGGCAGAGAGAGGAGGAAGCAGGCTCCCCGCTGAGTAGAGAGCCCAATGCGGGGCTCGATCCCAGGACTCTGAGAGCATGACCTGAGCTGAAGGCAGAGGCTTTAACCCACTGAGCCACCTAGGTGCCCCAAGCCCTGAAATTTTAATGGCTTTAACACAATAAATGCTTATTTATTTTCATTTATATTACAATCTCATGTTGGCCTCCCTCATTCCTTGGGGCCATTCAAGGATCCCAGCTGTTTCCACCTTGTGGTCCTTGGTCCCTCTATCTTCAGGAGGCAGATGGAGAGAAGGACCACATGCAAGGCAAATCTTCAAGTCGCTACCTGGGCAGAGAAGTGACGTGATCACTGGTGCCCAGGTTCCAGCGGCCAGAAGTCAGTCACATGCTCACAGCTAACTGCATGGGATTCTGAGGAGGGCAGTTTATTTAACCTCAGGCCCAAGGAGACAACGTAACAGATTTTGGTGATTTGTCACAGATGGTCAGGAAAAGAGGAAAAGTAAAATATCCAAAATTTAACGTTATCATGACTGAGTGAGGAGTACGTGAGTATCATTTTACTCTCCATACTTCTCTTTATGTTTAAATGTTTTACAGTTTTGAGATGAAAGAAAAGGGTGCAAATGGAATCTTTTCTTGGTGTGTTACCCATGTAAGGTCTTTAACGGATACAGATCAGTGAGCTACACAGTGAGCCCACAAGCCTTACTTTTCCATTTCACAAGGATTGTAATAAAGAAAAATGTGGGGCACCTGGGTGGCTCAGTGGATTAAAGCCTCTGCCTTTGGCTCAGGTCATGATCTCAGGGTCCTGGGATCGAGCCCCACGTCGGCGGGGGGGGGGGGGGGGGGTATTAAGCAGGCAGCCTGCTTCCTCCTTCTCTCTGCCTGCCTCTCTGCCTACTTGTGATCTCTGTCAAATAAATAAATAAAATCTTAAAAAAAAAAAGAAAAATGTGTGACAGAGACTATGTTTGGCCCAAAAAACCTAACATATTTACCATCTGCCCTTCTGTGGGAAAAGAGGTTGTTAACACCATGCTAAAACTAAAAGAAAACAGGACTCCTTGTCTTAAAACATAAATTAAATTCATGCTATGCAGGTACACATAAATGTTTCTTTTTATTTTCCTTCTTACAAATCTCTTTCAAAGTAGGTAAACAGGAAATTGAGGCACAGAGATATTAAGCAACTTGCACAAGATGGCACAGCTATTAAATAACACTGAATGAATTCACGTCCTGCCGGTCTGGTTCTAGAGCCCCTGTTCTTCACTCTTATACTATTCTTTACTCCTAAATTATATTTTGATTTCTCCTATTTCAAAGCATTGTCTAAAAAATACATATTTTCTGAATCTTAATTTAAAGTCCTATGTTTTCATTCAAATTTTATTTGGGATTTACTTATGCTTACATGCACCATACACACACATACATAAAATTCCATCCTTCAGCAAATGAGACTTGTACCAGGCAGTGATGTCATCTCTGAATGCCTTAGGACAGTAAAGGGAGTGTTCTGAAATGGTTGCTACTTAAAATAAAAAAAATTAAAAATTAAAAAAATAAAATAGTGGTGTCAGCTCTGCTGCTTTGGAAACCACTGTTGTGGAGAAGGAGAAGGGGAAGGTTGAACTTGCCATTGTAGAAGACATAAGATTAAGGGACACAGGGCAGGAGGGGAACGTGGTAACAAGGAAGTCAGTGCAGCAGATATCTGTAAGGCACGAGGTGTCTTAGTTGGTTTCCTAGAAACAGCCTGAGGTGGAGAGTCTTGGGCAGGTGATTTGTTGAAGGAGTGCTTTCAGAGAAAATCCATAAGGAAGTGAGGGTCAAAGGACCAATAAGGGAAGAAGTGAAGGGAAGATGTGGGGTTAATTAGCATCTGGCCTCAAACCCCCCATCCCCCCTGTGACCCTCTGGAATGTGACCAGCCCCACAACATTGAGACAACCTTTTTAGCCAGGAGTCATGTGTGCATTCCCATAGCTCAGGGCTGTTCTCTGGAGAGAGGCTCTGCTGTGAGCCCTTGGCAGTCAGTGTGGGGAGCACTCAGAGGATGGGTGTACAGCCTGAGGAAGGGGCCCTAGGTGGGCCATCCATAGCATTCCCTGGGTGTCTGCTGCAGCCCCATTAGCTGGTTAGATGAAGACTATGAAGTCTTCCTTGGAGGAATGCAAGCCAAGGTCATGTTGAGGACAAGTCCAGCTCGGGCAGTTTGTGCAGAAGCACTGGCAGGGAAATCTGACTGAATCAGGTTGAAGTTTGGAGGTGGAGACAGCAAATTAAGACCACTCTTCTAAAAACTTGGATTGCAAAGGGAATCTGAAAATACAGTGTCAGCTAGAGAGACCTGTGGAGATGAACCTATTGGATTCTGAAGATGTCCTAAGACACGGCCTCTTCTGAGTGTTCTTGTCTTGTCCCTGCCCTGGGCACACCTAATTCAATCTGGGATGGGTGGGTGTCTAATCTGTATAAGCTGCCATCAGTCTGGCCAAAGAGGCTTGCTGATGGCACAGGTGGTGGCTGGCCGAACTAATCTTATACTTTCTTTTAAGGACCTTGAATGTGAGGCTCACTTTGTAGAGCAGTGATGGGGCCCCTGAGTCAGAACCTGGCACCAGAGTTTCTGCTCAACCCTCTGTGCTGTCTTGAATCATTAGAGCACCTGCTGTTCACCAATGAGCCACAACTTTCCAGTGATCCCGGCTGGGACACTGCTGGAACTGTTTCCCCTCTTGGTCTGTGATGCCTTATATTAAATCCTCATAAACTAAGATATCCTTTGGCTATCTTTTCTGACCATCTCAAAGAGCCTAACCCAAGGCAGGTGTTACTGGGGGGGACAAAAAAAATGGCTTTGTGTTGTGTTGCCTTAAGTGTAAAATATCAGTTGTAAGGCACATCTCCATTTTATGTTCCAAGAAAGAGAAAAAATATATATATTCCTTAAGAATTGTAAGGGTCCTGGGCGCCTGGGTGGCTCAGTGGGTTAAAGCCTCTGCCTTCGGCTCAGGTCATGATCCCAGGGTCCTGGGATCGAGCCCCGCATCTGGCTCTCTGCCCAGCAGGGAGCCCGTTTCCCCTGTCTCTCTCTGCCTGCCTCTCTGCCTACTTGTGATCTCTGTCTGTCAAATAAATACATAAAATATTAAAAAAAAAGAATTGTAAGGGTCCTTTCATTGTAAGAAACATCCTGATATCAGAGATATTAAGTGTGAAAAATGTATGTCTTAGAATTGATGAAATACAGCATATTCAGAAAGTGAGAGCTGGGATGTTTATAGATTGAGTGGAGGGAACTGTTCGACAGACAGAAGATGAAGATACATCAGGAGGGAGAGTGGGATAAATGATAAAGCGAGGTCCTTGCAGAAGCAGAAGGGCATCGGCTCAAGGACACGGAGGAAAGTCTCCATCCTTGGGAAATGTATGGTGGGGCGTGCTGATGTGTGTGGGAATACACATACAGGGGAGTGGAGGGGTGTTTAGAAAGCTTGGGCCTTGTGCCTCTCTTTTCTCAATAGTTAGGAGCAATTTTATATCTCATTTTGAAATTATTTCAGGTATCTTTTATGAGTTCTTGGATAAGCTCAGACTTGTGTTTCTGAGTGTTAACTGTGTTTTACCAGTGATTTTAAGAGATGGCTGAAAGCATAAGGATATAGAATTTAGTGTTTAATAAAGGACAAACTCCAATACAAGAGTGCGGCTTCTAGGATCACGCTGTACTTCAGCGGAATTGCAAGCAATACATCTCATACGATATTACCAAATGATGTGAGCTCCCATTATGATGTTTAACAAAAATACTGCGAGCTCAGAAGTGCGATGCTAGAATAGCCTGAGTACATATAAGGTGTTTATTATATCTACAAAGTCCAGAAAGTTCAGCTGAACCCATCATTTGATTTATAAAGGAGAAGATGAGGCCAGCAGGTGACGTAATTCGTCCAGAGTCAGAGAGAACATGCAGAACCAAGACTTCAGTGCTTCTCCTCTGGGACAAGGGGGCTTTCCATGCCACTCTATTGCTCATGTGGCAGTTTCATAAATTCTCTCTCGGATCAAGTATTGTCAGTTGTTTTTGAATAAAGTTACATATGTTCGTGGTTTGCTTCCCATCAAGACAGCCATTTCACTAGTATTCAGCTCAAGGTAAAGAGATTCTTGGAGTTGGGGAACTTGACCCTCAGTGCATCTTTGTCATATCCATACAGGACTTGGATTTATCCTAGGTGGACATCAGCTCACCAAGGGCAGAGACTGCAAGTGTGCGGTCCATTCTGGGAAGCTGGGTCTCAGGTAAGGCAAGTCAGGGTCATGCCTTACTTGGACCTCACCTTTGTGCAACTTCACATATGATGGAACATTTAGATGTCCCATCATCTCAGAGAAAACCGCCCTCATCAGGGCCAGCCGCCGAGCACCTCACAAACGGGCTGACACAGAGCTTCCAGCCATATTCCCCAGTGGCCGAACCCAAGGCTCTGGCGTGTTATGGCATTGACCTCTCCATCTCTGCTCTTGCTAATGTCTCAGGCTGGAAGCATCTCTACCTGCCAACCTCTTCAAATGCCTCTCCAGCTGCAGAACTGCCCAGTACTTAGCAGATACCTGCTGTTTACAGGTGCTGAGGTGGGTGGACATGGGTTTCCAAAACATCCTGGTCTCTGCCATCATAGGTTTCACAGTCCAGTGGGAGGGAAATAGAGCAGCTACACAAACACACAGAAATCCTCACATCACGAATAGCTGAAACCGATGTTCAGACTTTCAATGGCATGGGGGTTAGGAAGGTACCGCTGAGCAAGTAACACTCAGGAGGACACCTGAAAACCTTTTAAGCTCCCACAATATCCACATGTTCACCAGCAAATATCTTGGCTTTTCTGGCTTGGGCCCTTTTGTTCCTGGCGTTCCCTTTAAGAACCTCCTTTTCCACCCATAGCACTGCCTCCAAGAATTTCCTTCTTCATCCCACCTGACCTGTTCCTACTGTACGCTCTTGTGCTCAGCTTAGATGTCACCTCCTCAGAAAGCCTTCCATGAGCCTCTCCTTTCAGCACGTGGGTTTGGTGCCTCTTTTTGTGAGCTCAGGAAGAACACCACGTGACCTGCATCACACGGTCTCAGCCCAGTGTCCTCTCCAGCCGTGGACCTCAGGCAAGTGACTCCAGTCCCTGGTGTCTCATAGTCAGCATCTCTAACAGGGGAAACACCCCAGTACCTACCTGCCCAGCTGTCTGGGGTTGGAAGGAGGCAGCATATGTAGTTGTTGTTTATCATGGTGATATTTATTATGTATGGAAGTAATATTACAAAGGCTAGGAAAATAAGCTTTCTCAAAAGCCAAGAACGCTTTGACTCTTTTTGTTTTACTGCAGAGCCTAACAAGTATTTTTCCTGGTGTCTTGGAGAACGCAGGAAGACACTCGACCATTATTCAATTCATTAAGTAAGAAATTCACTATATTTATTTTTCTAAAATTAAATACAGTTAGGTTGAGGGTTTTAGTAAATGTTAAGTATGTTTAATTAATGGTAAATATTTTGCTTGGAGACTCTCAACAGATCATTTGTGATTAATCAGTTGACTCTGAAGGTTAATCAAATAAAATAGCCACTTTTTCTTTTTTTTTTTTTTTAAGATTTTACTTACTTGGCAGAGAGAGAGAGAGGACAAGCAGGGAGAGTGGCAGGCAGAGGGAAAGCGAGAAACAGGCTCCTCGATGAGCAGATAGCCTGATGCAGGGCTCCATCCTGAGACCCCAGGATCATGATCTGAGCCAAAGGCAAACGCTTAACCAACTGAGCCACCCGGGTGCCCCAAATAGCCACTTTTTCATTGATAATACTCTCAACACATACACACACACTCACATGCACACACTTGCATCTTACATATTTTGCCCTAACCAGGTTAATTTCCTCCCACGTCGGCCACTTCAAATGTTTCTGGAAATCATAATTCATTTCTACTTTCTTCATGCCCCATTACCAAATTCCCCATCTCTCCTCTTATCAAACATCAGATACAAATAGAACTGAAAATACAGTTTTGTGCCAGACATAGCTTTTACTTACAACATGGACAGTGTAATATATATCCATATACCAGACCTAATCTAAAGACGTTTGGCTATGACACACACTCTTGTTCCATCTGAACGCAGGCTAGGTGGTGACCATGGGCTTCAATGCACCAATTGGATTCAAATGTTTGAATGATTAAAATAACAGGATCCATTTTAAGCCAACTGTTTTTGCTGTTCCAGAAACTCACAATGGTAAACTCACAATCCTGAGAGTATTTTGCTAATGCATTAAATGCAGAAAGAAAAATGAGTGAATTTGTCTTTTAACTTCAATCTTCCATGCTGAGGTAAATTTAGAAAGTCTCAGTGAAGGCCCTTTTTAAGAAGAAGCCTCATAAATTTTAGCCAAGGTTGTCTCCTCCCCTGTCGTAGGACACCTATAGAATACAACAAAATGACACAGACTGTGCCTATTTTGAAGTCCATAGGGCCAACCTCAGAACTTGCGGGTGAGGCGGGGGTGTCATGACGGCAGGGGGAGGTGATTGGCAAATCTGGCTGTGATGGTCTCACAGAAGCAGAACAAAAAGGTTCCCAGTCTCCATCTCTCCTTCTGCCCTCAGCCTGATTCCTCACGCAGCTTCTCCAAACCAAGCAGTCTCGGACTTCTAATTGTCTTTAAGGTCCCTGTAAAACTTCCATCAGTTTGGGACTGGTTTCAGAAAGTAGACTTTTAAAAGCAGCCGAAAAATAATCTTCTTTGGAGCTTATAAGTAGCTTCGAAATCAAATATAAATTCTCAGCTTTGAATTAATTATCTGTGACAAAAATGAGAAATGCAAAAGACTTCACGCTCATCCCATTGTTCTGGACAAGATCTGAAGCGTCATCAACCATTTTTATCGTCCATAATATCCTTTCAGTAGAATTTAACCTCTTAATAGTGAATCCAAAACGAAGATTATAATAGTAATAAAAAATGGAGAAGTAGCTTCAAGGTAAAAAGTCGTATTTTTAATCCATCAAATAGCTGGTGTCGACTTTGCCTATCTAACTTACAGATTCTTCATTAGGATCCAAGACGATAATGGAGAGACAAATACTAGTGAATTGTGAAATGGTATATAAATGTAAGGTACTAATTCCATGATACAGTTCTGATTGGTGTCTTTATTATTACTGTGGCTAAGAGTTTGGTGTGGGCCTTAATCATCCAGAGAATCTTTTGGAAGAAATAACAGATGGCTATCTAGAACTGCATAAGAAAATCTCAACCATTTCCTTCCTGCCTTCCCCAGCATTCCTGGAGCCTGCCTGTCAGATGGCATCATGCTTCAGTGAGTTCCATTTGATTATTACAGTGCTTGATTTAAATCTTAATAGGCAGGAAGTCTTCTGGCAAATATTGTTCAGCAATTCATTCAGCAAACATTCCTGGGTGGCTGCTTGTGTGCTAGGGCCAGATCTATGCAAACAAAAATCTCTGCCATTGTGAGATTTATAATCTAGAGGGGGCAGACTATAATCAACACCGACTGAAACTAAGTGGCTGAGTCAGTTAGGAAATGATACAGACATGTAAAAAATAGAAAACACAGAAAAGGTTGAGGAGGTCTGGGAAAGTGGGGAGTGACCAGGATAAGCCTCACTGAGCTGGTGACATTTAAGCAGATACTACAAGGAGTTGAAGGGGAACCACACAGGCATAGCCAGTGCAAAGGGCCTGAGGTGAGCACCTGCATAGCCTGCTTGAGGAGCAGTGATAAGGCCAATTTGGCTTGAACAGAATGAGTGAGTAGGTGAGTACAAGGAAATGTAATGTCACAGAGGTTGAGCTGGGTGAGCTGGGAGTGGTTACCAGATTTTGAGGGCCTTGTAGGACATCTTAAAGGCTCTTTTTTTTTCTTATCCTCACTCTCTTAGTGAGTTGCGATACTTTATAGTATAGAGAAAAGGAACAGTATGATCTGATTTGCCCTTTAAAAGAATCCTCCTTGGGACGCCTGGGTGGCTCAGTGGGTTAAAGCTTCTGCCTTCGGCTCAGGTCATGATCCCAGGGTCCTGGGATTGAGGCCCCGCATCGGGCTCTCTGCTCAGCGGGGAGCCTGCTTCCTCCTCTCTCTCTGCCTGCCTCTCTGCCTGCTTGTGATCTCGATCTCTCTGTGTTAAATAAATAAATAAATAAAATCTTAAAAAAAAAAAAAAAGAATCCTCCTTGTCATAGTGCTGAAAGTAAATTTGATAGTGTGTGTGTAATTCTGGAAACAGAGTGATCAGCCAGAAGGGTATTGCAAGAGTCCAGGTGATAGATCATAGACTCTGGACCAGTGTGGTAGAGGAGGAAGTGGTGACAAGTGGTAAGATTCTGGATGTAATTGGAAGGTAGAACTAACTTGACTTCCTTTCAGGCTGGAAGTCACATGTTGGACAGGGAGTAAGTCAGGGGCTACTTCAAGCTGATAGGACAGTACTTTTCTTATAGGCAATATCCTGGGAAGTATGATACAGTCACTGAAACATCTTTAGGTTATTTTGTTAAAGTATCCTTTAAAAAAATTGTATCAATTTACATTCTCATCCACTGTTTTAATTTGTATTTGTTTAATTTGTACTGAATGAGTTTTTTCCACGTATTTATTATGTGTTTTCTTTCTTGTATAATCAAATGTTCTCCCATTGATACAAATGTCAACTAGGCAATATACTGTATTCCCACATATCCTGGGTTTATGTTTTCAGATAAAATATGGGATTACTTTGTTCTGCAATGTCATCCTGTTGGGAATCATACAGGAATTAAACATATCGAATTTAGAGATCAAATTAGGAAGACTTGACATCTTTCCTTTTAATATCTTATTTTTCGATGTTCGTTTTGTAAATGATCAACTTATAAGCTTCCTTATTGTCCCTAATTTTTGTTTGTATGTTAATCCTAGGTTTCCAATATGTAAAAGTATGTCATCAAAAAAGAACAATAGTTTTGCTTCCTTCTTTCCTTTGTTAATAGCTCTTATTTCATTCTGTTTGTCTAATCGCATTTGTCAGCATGTTCAAATTAAGGTTAAAAAAATGGTATCCTAAACTGATTCTCACTATCATTCAAAGGATGGTGTTTTTTCATTTGTTTTTACCATTATGCTTGCTGTTTTTAATTTATATATAAATATATGTACATTTGACAATAATGTTTCAGAAGAGATAAAGAATTTAGGAAATGGCTTCTTGGCACCAATTAAAATGGTCACTTTTCTCTTTTGTCTAACGTGGTTGAATGTCTTTGCATTTTGTCACTCTAAGGATAAATCCCATTTGGTTGATTATTAATTTTAAAATATAATTAATACCTTTCATTAATGCTATAAGGAATAGTCACTTAGCAAATCAAGGCAACAACACAGGATTTTAGTCTTGCTTCTAATGGCTCCCATTTGTTAAGTTAATAATGAAAACTAACTGCAGATAAAACGCTGTGTAAGGAAGTTCAGAATATCATGGACAAAGTTTCCTCTTACATTTTCGATAATTCTGAAAACATAAGACATGATTGGCAGCAAAATCTAAAGTTTCAGCTTTACAGCATAAACTACAAAATGAGATGAAGTGCATTTAGGGCTTTAGAGGTAGCAGGAAATAATTACGAAGTTTCTGCTAGGATGATGCGAGCAAAAGCGTGTTCCACCCTTAAATCCCACTGAAAAAGGCCAGCAACCAGGAGCCACTCAACACGCTTTCCTTTCCCAAATAGATATGTTCAACGGGAAGAGTCAAGATAAAAAGATATAAGTTGTTTGGCATTATGTTGCTTTATCTTTCAACCTCAAAAGAAGGGAAAAAAATCTCTTGGGGATGTATTTTTGTAGGGGACAAATCCACTTTACTTTCTCTCACATGTGGCTAATTAGGTCAATGTTGAGGCTCTAGTTTTGATTAAAGAAAATAGGCGAGGTCTGGGAAAAGGGGGGTACAGTGAGGCATGGAGATTTGGGGGGCAGTGTGCACACACTGTCTGGTGGATACATGTCAGACATTTTTGTCCCAAACCACAGAACAGACATGCAACACTAACAGGGAGCCCTAATGCACCCCTCTGGTCTCTGGTGGGGGGATGGTGATAGTCGGGGAGACTGTGCTTCTCAGGGGGATGGGCAATATCTCAGAAATTGCTGTACCTTCTGCTCAATTTTGCTCTGAACCTAAAACTGTTTTATTTTGATGTCTTAATAAAGCAAATCCTAACAAGCAGGTTGGTAAGGGGTTCACCTCCCTCCGTGCCTGTCGTGTCCTGGCCTTCTCAGCTTTACTTTCAACTTCTTTTGGCCCCAAGTTCTCCCCAGGGGTCTCGAAGCCACATGCATGGGTCTCTATCCTGCTTTCGTCAGGTTCTCTAGCTGTAAATGTCTCTTTTCCTGAAAGCACCTATTCTGTGTGAGCTTGTGTGCAGTCTTTGGGACTTCCTCTCTGGTCTTCAAAGAAGGAACCAGAAACCATACGTAATGGAGGAACATTCAGACCAACTGGAGAGCAGTGAAGATGAAGGGGATATCCGGTTCTATTAAAAAGTGCATTTTAATATTTATAAGGCCAGAAAATGAGCTCGATTTTTCAACCCTGAGTCCTAAACCTCGATCAAGACAAAGGAGTTGCTGTCCCTGCTGTCTTGGGGCCTCCTCTCTCATGCATATATGCAGGCCCACAGTTTATAGCAAATCTTCCTGCAAAGGGACCTGCCTATCCTGTTATCAAAGTGCAATAGCAAATTTTATTTACCAGGTACTAAAAAAAATTATTTCCCTCCAAAATACATATTTTTTATCTTCCAATTCTGAATGATTCTTGTGAAGGCTCTTGTTGGAGGATTTCCTCAGCATTTTTCATGTACAGTAAATCATTCCATCTCTATGCTGTCTGGCATTTTCTAATAAGAACTTCCCTTAGGCCTCGAGATGACTCTCCTGGTGAGAAGTCATGACATGTCTATTCATCTTCTGTCTTTCCAGAGTCTCAGGGACACCAGGTTTGCTGTAAAGGGGTACAAGTCTTGTACTTTCTGTCTCAACCAAAGCAACACAATGAAAAGGTCTTGGAAATGCCAAGAGCACAATTCTAGTAGTTGGATCTCAGAGCTTTTCACAGTGAGAGAGACAAACCTCTCTAAGCCTGTGGGCTCAAGTGGAGAATGTTTCCACAGTGGGCACGTGGATGTGTGAGCCTCCTCTTTGTAATATAAAAAAGGGACGTTATATGGTGTTTGGGTGATGGCGTGATTTCCTGGGCACCATTTCTAGGCATGATTTGTTCTTCTTTATTTCGTTCTGCTCCCTTTCTTTCCCTCCCTCCCTTACTTCCTTTAGCCCTACTCTCTCTTCTTCCCCTCCGCCCTCCTCTTCATGGGAAACTTCTCCAGTGCCTCCCACATGACAGGCACTGTGCTAGGCTCTTTGGATGCAATGGTGAGGGAAACCACTGTGTCTCTCTTCTCTTGGAGCTCACAGTCTAATGAAGGAGTAGGAATTAACCAAATGATTACACAAATCAATATGCAATCACAAACATAATAACTACTGAAAAAAGATCTAGAAAGCTGCAGAAGACCCAAACTGGAAAATCAGGTGCGAGTCCCTTGCAATGGTGCTATTTGAACTAAGACCATGAAAATTAGGAGGAGAGAAGTAGGTAAAGAAGGGAGTAGGGAAGCACTTATACTCCAAAGGCCCAGCATGTGTAAAGGACAGAGGAGAGAGCAACCTTAGCCAAGAAGAGCCGGGTGAGGTTATCAGGGACAAGAACATGCATGGCTGTGAGATCCAATTAAGGATTTTAGCTCGCTGAACAATTCTGGTTGGTGGTATA
>RCUC01151499.1:0-25464 GCA_003697995.1 Taxidea taxus jeffersonii | reverse complement strand
TTCTCTCACTCACTCTCTCAAATAAATAAAATTTTTTAAAAAAGAAAAGAACCAACTCTGACTTAGTTAATTCTCTCCATTGAATGTTTGTTTTTTTATTTTTTAAAATTTTGATGCTATCTTCTTTCTTCTATTTTCTACATATTTAATTTCTAAATTTTGGTGTGTCTATTTTCATTATTTTTAGTTCAGACATTTTTTAATTCCTTTTGTGATTTCTTCTTTAATCTGTAAGTTACTTAGGAAGTTTTGCTTAATTTTTAAATACCTGGAATATATTTGGAGATTTCCTAATTATCTCTTTGTTTCTGATATTTGGTTTAATTTCATTGTGGTCAAGTACGCCAAATGATTTTAGTTCTTCAAAATTTGTTATAATCTTGTCTTATTGAATATCATATGGTTAATTCTGTGCATGTTCTTTGTGCATTTGAAACAATGTATATGCTGACATTCTTTTTCTTTATTGTGTTGACATTCTTAAACATAGTCTTAATATATACAGTAAAGTCATGTTTGCTGAGTTTGTTGTCCAGATTTATACTCTTGTTTGATTTTTCTCTGCTTTTTTTAATCAGTTATTGAGAGACATTTATTAAAGTATCCTTCTATGATTGGGATTTTTATCTCTCTCCTTTTGGTTCTATTTAATTTTGCTTTGTGTATTTTGAAGCTATCTTTCATGTGCAAGTTATATGTACATGTATATAGCTTACATGTATATAAGTTTAGAATTCTTTTATCTTCCTGATGGACTGAACCTTTTATCATTTGGAAATATTCTTTTTTATCTCTAATGGTGCTTGCCTGAATATCTTTTGTGTCTATTATTAGTATAACTATGCCATCTTTATGTTGTTTTAGTGTTTGCATTGTTTTTCCATCCTTTTACTTTTCACCTTTCAATGTTCTTAAATACAAGATGTTTTTTGTACTTGGAATGCACTTTTTATTGTTTCCTTAATTCATTCTGTCTTTTGATTGGCATCTACTTATATTCAGTATACATTACTCATGTAATTGGATTCCTGTCTCACATCTTACTTTTTGTTTTTCCTGTTTGCCATATATTTATCTTCTTTTTTTTCTATTTTCCTGGGTTTGGTTTGTTGTTGTTGTTGTTTTTTATTGAACAAGTATTTTTTATTATCATTTCCTTTTCTTTTTGCTTGGCAGTTGTATATCCTTTTGAAGTTTGCCCTAAAGATTACAAAATGTATCCCTGACATACTGAAGTCAAATATAAACTATAAGGCTTGCCACTTCTCATACAATGGTAGGATCTTAGAACATTTTAATTCCATTAAGACTTCCAACTTTTGTTGTCATTCACCTTAATTCTACATTTCAATGCCTTGTAGTGACAGAATACTGTTATCATTTTGTGCAGTTGAATTTTACTCTTTCCATTGTTTTTCTCCTCTTCCTTCATTTCCATGTTTTCATCTGGATAATTATGAATTATTTTATCATTTTTCTTCAGCTTACACAGCTTGTTTTAGTTTTCACCGAGTGTGTGAATTCTTTTAGTTTTTGTTTGCAGGTTTTTTGGTTTTTTTGTGTTTTGTGTCTTTTTGAGAAAGAGGGGTGGGGCGAATGTGGAGGTTGGGGAGGCATGCAGAAGAAGAGAGAGGGAATCCCAAGCAGGCTCCACATCTCGCACAGAGCGCAACACAGAGCTCAGTCTTAAGACCCTGAGATCATGACCTGAGCTGAAAACAAGAGTGAGATGCTTAACCAACTAAGCTACCAGGTGCCCCTACAGATATATATTTTTTAGATTTTATTTATTTATTTGGCAGAGAGAGGGTGGGGGAAGCAGGCTCCCTGCCGAGCAGAGAGTCTGATGTGGAGCTCGATCCCATGACCCTGAAATCATGACCTGAGGCAAAGGCAGAGGCTTAACCCACTGAACCACCAGGCGCCCCTACAGATATCTTTTATTTTGCCTTTCCATAAGCAGAGAACACTACATTGGAAGTTATATTCTTTGACTCTTTAATGATGACCTTCCATAATCTTTGGATTCTCTTATTTTTGTCAAGAAGTCAGTTATTAGTCTTATTCTTGCTTCTTTGGATATATTTCTATTTTCTTTGTCTGCTTTTTAGAATTTTTCTAGAATTTAGATTTTGACTTTAACTTTGGACTTGATTCTGGTTTTTCTCGTATTTATCCTGCTGAGGTTTAGTAATTCCTGAATCTGTGATCGATGACTCCTGCCAGTTTTGGACATTTTCCAACCATTATCTCTTTAGATATTGCATTCCTCTCTTTCCATTTGGGACACCAGTTGCTCATTTCTTAGGCCTTTTTATTGTGTCCTGTATGTCTTTTATGATCTTTGTTGTATTTTCTATCATTTTCCTTCTTAAGTCTCAGCTTATATATTTGTACTGACCTGGCATTTAGTTCAGTATCCTCTCTTCTACTTTGTCCCATCTGCATTTTTTTTTAATATTTTATTTATTTATTTATTTGACAGACAGAGATCACAAGTAGGCAGAGAGAGAGGCAGGCAGAGAGAGAGGGGAGCAGGCTCCCTGCCAAGCAGAGAGCCCGATATGGGGCTCGATCCCAGGATTCTGGGATCATGACCTGAGCCGAAGGCAGAGGCTCTAACCCACTGAGCCACCCAGGCGCCCTGGTCCCATCTGCATTTCAGCACATCTATTGAGTTCATCATTTCAGTAGTCACATTTTTTATTTCTTGTATTACTTGATTCTTTTTTATTGTCAGTTCTATACTATAATTGTCTACCTTGTCATTTATTTTTTGAACATGGTAATCACAGTAATAATAAATTGCATGTCCAAAAATTATAATATCTCAGTCATCTTTGAGTCTGGTTTTTTTTACTTCTTTTGGGACAGCCTTATATCTTAGCTTGCCTGATACATTTTCATTAAATGCTAAATACTGTCCATGCTAAATTATAGCATTTCTGTTGAGGACTGAACCAACTCAAGGTTGGGTTACAGTTTTTGTAAGGCTTCTAATTTGCCTCCACTCATATGCTATAGCTCTCCTGAAATCCTACGGTATTTCCTAGGGTCCATGCTCCTTCATAGGTTGTCGTTGGCACCATATGACTGCTAAAAATACTACTCTGCCTTTTAGAGATCTTCTGCTTACTGTCTTGCCTTCTTGTCCTGTAACAGTACAAATTTAACAAATACCTGAAAGGAGAAGACCCTGAGTGTCACGCTTACTCCACTATGTTTCCTTCTCTTCAAGAACATGACACCTCAATTCTAACTGCCTTGGCAGCCCCAAAATCCAATTTTTGTCTCAGCAACCCTGGAGATTGTCAAAAGCTCTTTTAGCTTCTCTACCACTTATTAAAAGCCTTCTTCCTAGATTCTCAACCTCTAACCAAGCACCAAAAATCTGCAAATGCCTGAGGGGAAAATCAAGTTTTAAAATGTCAGCCTAGCTCTTTCTACTCCCAGGGATCTGATCTTATCAAGTCTTGGCTACCTTGACAGTGCTCTCATACCTCCTTTATTATTCTTTTATTTTTACAGCTTTAGTAGCTGTATGGGAAGTTGTATAGGAGGTGGTTTATCACAAGCTATGGCATTAGAGCCTAAATCAAATTTCCTAGTCAATATTTTTAATTACAAAATAGAAAAATATATGGCCCAACAAAGTTAAGTGGATTCATCTATTATATAAGGTTCTTACATGATTTATCAATACCAGCATCCGTAACCTCCTTTGAGAATGGATGGGTGCAGTAATTTACGTAAGATCCGAAAGTTAGAGCCAAAAACTGTGGCAGAATCCAACCTCTTGAACCCCAGTATAATCTAATCTGTTCTATACCACGATGACTCACTTATTTACAGCAGTGATTCTCAACCAGGAGCAATGTTTCCCCTCCCTTTTGGTTGTCACAGCCGGGTGGGCAGTAGAGAATGAGGGAATTCAACTGGCCTCTAGTGGATAGAGGCCAAAGATGACACTTAAAAATCCTGTAATGTACAAGACAGCCATCCACAACAAGGAATTATCTGGCCCAAAATATCAGTTGGGAAAAGCCTGGCTTATACTGTATCTGAGAATGTATATTTGAAGGATCACATTCTGCTTCTTTATTACATTTAACCACTAGATCAATACCAATAGATTTTAGTAGGATAAATCTTCTTGTAGATATACATCCAGAGATGTTTTGACTCAAGAAAATGTCCACAAATGATCTAGTAGATATTTGATTAACTGTGTTTCTCAGAGCTTCAGCCAAATAATCTCAAATTTTAAGACTTTAGATATTAATTTATTAATATAGAATATTAATAATAAAGATTTAAATTCTTTAGATAGAATTTTTTAGAGCTTGTTAAAACATCCTCATTTGGAGATGTGTATACATATCTTATAAATGCATTATATATATGTGAATGGATATCTTGATGAGAGCTACATTTACCTACATTTTTATAGATATATATGTACACATTAACTTAAATGATTCTTAGAAAATTTTCCATCTTCTTTTAAAACTCCAAATAATCAATTTATTGAGAGCGCTTGAAAATATATTACAAATGGATATTTGTCTAAGAAGTATATTACCAAATGTTTTTCAGAATAATTATTGTTTGTACTCAATGAGTGATTCTTCTAAAATGCAGTTAGACTCCAAAATTCATTTTTCAGAACATTACAGCTTGGCAGAATTTTATTTTGGCTGAAACATGACATGTATGTTTTTGGCTCAGATAAAAGTCTAGAGGTGTAGCAGAAAAATCTGATTCAGATAATTGAACAGTTAACATTTTCTTGGGTTAAAAAGAATAAAGTGTTGCTCATTGGATATCAAAAACTCTACTTAAATGAAGACTTTTCTATTGCCTTATTCCTATAAACCTTGGCTAAGACAGTTTATCTTAATTAAACTTCTTTAGAAGCATACATCATTTTTTATATTCATTGACCTTTGAAGTTGCCAAAATAGAAGCCACTATTCCTAAGGATTTTCCCCTGTTGTTTAATCTTGCCCCATGAAGCTTATTTAGCTTTTCTCTGCTTCTATTAAGCTATTTTAAGTTCTTCTATTTAGTGCCTTTCTGTTTTAATAAGCAATCTAAAGTCTCAAGAAAATGTCCTAATTTTTTGTCAAATTAATCATTTTGCACTTAGCCCCCATTCAATTTATTATATATATATACACATATATATGTATATCTTTATATGTATATATACATATATATATATCTTTATATGTATATATACATATATATATATATATATATTTTTTTTTTTTTTTTTTTTAAGAAGGAGAGTGAGAGAGCGCACATGCCTGCACACACAGTTCAGAGGAGAGGGAGAGAGAGACTCTTAATCATGCTCCGCACCAGCATGGAGCCCAACACAGGGCTCAATCTCGTGACCCTGAGATCATGACCTGAGCCAAATTCAAGTCAGATGCTTAACTGACTGAGCCACCGTGGTGTCCCTGATTTACTTATCATATTAAATTTTGCCTGTACTCTTAATTATTTCACTTAGTCCTAGAACTCTACCCTTACCTACCTATAAAAAAGGGGAAGTTTTTAAAAGTGTTCTGTGAATAGGCAATACATCTACATGGTTCAGAATTCAAAAGATACAATAATTAGGACTATTCAGCTGTTTACTACTTGTGAGGAGGTAAGCAGTTTTTCATTATTAAGATAACCATGAAACTTAACAAAACCCAGTTTTGAGAATGAGCAAGGTTGCCATTAATTATATTAGAGCTATCCTGAGCAAACCAGTCCATATGGTCATGCTCCTTATTAGAGATAGTTAAACAAAGATATTTAGTAAAATGAATCCTTGTATTGGTTGAGATTTTGGGCTGTACTATATCTAACATTTCTTCCAACTCAAAGATTCTTGATCATGTGCTAAGAATATGCCAGGTAATATAGAACTTAAAGAAATCTGAGGGGTTCCTGAGCGGCTCAGTGGGTTTAACCTCTGCCTTTGGCTCAGGTCATGATCTCAGGGTCCTCAGATTGAGCCCCACATCAGGCTTTCTGCTCAGCGGAGAGCCTGCTCCCCCCACCCCCGCCCTGCCTCTCTGCCATCTTGTGATCTCTGTCTGTCAAATAAATAAGTAAGATCTTTAAAAAAAAAAAAGAAAGAAAGAAAGAAAGAAATCTGAGAATCTCTAACAGGACAGGTCAGAGAGGCAAGATATCAATAGATAAAACAGTAAAATAACAGTATAAATGAATACAAATCAGTATGGTTTTACTGAGTGCCTACTATGTGTCAAGAATTGTGGTTAAAAAGATAAGTAAGACAAAACTCCATTTCTTAAAATCTAGGAGAGACATAACCTATACACCATAATGAGAAGTAGTATATGACTTTAATGAACTACCCTTTATAGTATAGAAGGCACAAGGAGGGGCACCTGGGTTGCTCAGTGGATTAGGCCACTGCCTTCGGCTCAGGTCATGATCTCAGAGTCCTGGGATCGAGCCCCGCATCGGGCTCTCTGCTCTGCAGGGAGCCTGCTTCCCCCTCTCTCTCTCTGCCTGCCTCTCTGCCTACTTGTGATCTCTGTCAAATAAATAAATAAAATTTTTTTTAAAAAAAGAAGGCACAAGAAATTGGGGAAAGTTTCGCAAAGAAAGTGATGTTTTAACCAGGCTTTGAAGAATGTGGTTCATTTTTGGCAAGGTGAGATTACAAAGGAATGTAAATTAATGGGATAATAAGGTAAAAAAGCAAAGAGTCCTTAAAGGGTATAGTGTATCACAGAGAATGTCACATGTTTAAGAAGAGACTTGTGGGTAAGCATGAATGGTTAGTTGTGATAGGCCTTTGAATGTTTTGCTGTGCAGTACATGATTAAGTGCTTAAAGTACATACAGAGTGGGGAGCCTGGGGCTCAGTGGGGTAAGTGTCCGACTCTTGATTTTGGCTCAGGTCATGATCTCAGGGTCTTGAAACTGAGCTCCGCACTCAGCGTGGAGTCTGCCTCTCTCCTTCTGCCCCTTTCCTACTCATTCTCACTCTCCCCCTCTCTCTCTTTTATTTTTAAAGATTTTATTTATTTATTTACTTGGGAGAGAGAGAGAGTACAAGCAGGGGGAGCAGCAGGCAGAGGAAGAGAGAGAAGCAGGGATCCCAGTGCGGGACTTGATCCCAGGGTCCAGGGATCATGACCTAAGCTGAAGGCAGACACTTCACTGACTGAGCCACCCAGGTTCGTTCTCTCTCTCTCTCCCCCTCTCTCTCTAAAATAAATAAATAAATACAATCTTAAAGTGCATACAGAGAAGGAAGAGATCATTTGGGCTAAGAAACATCTTATGATCAGTTTCTCATAATGCACTTCTATTTATTTATAAAGCCCTGTTTCAGAGGGATCAACAAATACTAAACATGAAGATCTTTTTCTTTAATTAAATAACAAAGAATAAAAGCTGCAGTAATCCCTCTAAAAGGTATTAGTAATGAACAAACCCATGGGGTTAGAGTGAGACAAATTTGATAGGGTTAGGAAAATTGTAGAGAAAAAGAGCTATATATAAATCATGGTAAGAGCACTAGGGAAAATGCCTTAGAAAATTAATAAAGATTGGTTTGGTTTAAAGATGATAAACAAAGACTAATGCAAAAGGGTAATGAATTCAGTCATGGAGACAGTTCATACTAAAGTGCTTTCTAAAAGAAATGCTGCTGGACTGGCTTTAGTATTTTTTTTCCCTTAGATTAAGAAAAAAGATTAATAACCCATTAATAAAATTTACAGTTGACACTAAATTAGGAGATAATATAGCTGTTAATAAAATTATAGAAATTCTGATAATAAACACTGGAAGCTAGAAATAGAAGTTCAAAATAATGTTAAAATTAAATAAACTATGTTCACCCCATTTTTAAATCTATTTAGAAGCAGCAGGTAACACTAGAGAAATGTCTCCATTTCCAAGAGATATTCCTGGTTTAGGGTTTAATAAGTGAATGATAGAGCCACCTAAAATTGAGACAGTAGGAATATGTCCTCACTAAAGAGTCTGCATTTACAAGCTGTATAATGTGATTATATTCTATGATTCAAAGTGGATTTTTTGTGAAATTTTTCATAGAAATCTTTGTCGTTGCATTTTCTAGAGAATGCTGTTCCTTCTGTGACTCACATTTTAATGAAGAAACTTTTAAAATGGTCTTATTCCTTCTAGATGTTGCTTAAATACCTAGAATATATCTAGGTCTTAAGAAAGATTGGATGAGAACAATGAATGGAGGCCTAGACAAAAGGTCTAGTTCCCTGAAACAGTTACTTGGATCACTAGCAATGTTCATATTTCTGTCTGAACTGCTGGCTAATCTGAATATGCCCATGAGTCCTAGAAAGTAAACCATGGCCTTGAATTTCTGTGACTTGCAGTAGGACTAACCATTATATTCCCATCATAAATTACAGATCATAGCATGATTATTATGAAAAGATCAACAGTGCTCTTTGTTATGATCAACTAAATAGTTTTGCAGTCAGCTATTCTGGAATCTGTTAAAGCATTTAAACCTTAAGCCGTTATAGTAAATCCATATAGATTTAAGATTTTTAGAGCCTTGGCTATAGCTACTTTGAGAATATGACACAAAAGGTAACCAAAAAAGCTTTGTTTGGAAATAGCCTTAAGTTTATCCATTTCTATCTTCACATTCCTCTATAAAGGATATCTATGTTTAGATTTTTTTTATTGGGTGTTTTATAAGTACAAGGAACCATTTAGAGGAAAAAGATAAATAAATGCTTATTATGTGCAATATATTTGTTAAATATATTAATATATTAGTTTATATTACCTGTTATATGGATATATTAATATATGTTTAATAATGTATATTAAAGCTTAACTGAGCATTCAGCCGCAGTACATTTTTAGAAATCTGCTCGTTGGTATGCCAGCATATGAAGTGGATCATCATGGGGGTCATTAGGTGTCTTTGACACGTGATAGCAACAACCCAACCCAGAATGCCAGTTGTAAGCTTATCTATAAAGCATAAAGGCATTTGTCACCATTGACAGTACTGACATTTCATCTGGGATCTGCTTACAGCTCAGTTTTCCATGTGTTCCTGTGTAGTATTTGGTGGTTTCAATTCAGCTTCAGAGCACAGCTAGCTTTTCCCTTTGAGTTATTCTGAACTTTACCTAAACAGAGGAAAATGGAAATATTAAATAGAACCTATTGGGGAGATAATTTTTCTCCAGATGAATCATGTCAATCAAAAAGGTGTCAGGTGTTGACCTTCTGTGCTGTTTCTAGAGTTTACAAGCCATAACTGTGATAAGGTAGATTATAGCAAGTTAGGTTAATGGTACAGGATTGAGGCATAGCGGATTGGTTAAATCGGAAAGTCAGGAAAGCAGAGCCAGCAGGGACCGAGGCAGATGTTGAGATAGAGTGTCTGGACACAGGAGCTGGGAGCAAATCTGACATTGAGTCATTTTAAGTAAAGCCTTCAAGGGTACGGCAGCCTCAGCAATTCTGGTATGAACACACCGATGTATTATGTGAGCTAGGAGTGGTAGTGGAAAAAGGAAAAAAGTTCTCTCTCAGGAGGCAATCAGTATCATCCAGAGAAGTCTATTCTTACATAAAAGAAGCTGTGCTGGTCTTCGAAAAGATAGGGTTGCCAAAAGCTAGCAAGCAGTTTAGTTTTTAGAAGGTGGAGCCTAGGATGTTAGGAAGGATAATCACTCAGGGCTAAGGATAGACAATCTAGACTGAAGCTCAGGCCAGTTCTCAGGATTGACTAGGGCAGAGATAGTTTAGATAGTTTATTAAAGTAAAACAAAAGCTTTGTGGTTCCATTTGGGCTACCACAGCTTACATCTCAAAGTCTAAAGTAATTCCATGCCCTACTCTTGACACATATCCTGCCCTTATTGGGACTAGCTTAAAGTTGGGATATGCAGCTCTGCATGTGCAGCCTGAATTATAAGGACCCAGAAAAGATAGGAGGACAAAATGAGGAAGGACCTCATGCAAACAATACAGGACTTGAAATATCAGCAGAAAAGGTATCTGAACGTGTCTATGGCAAGAAGCAAGTTGCAACTTAGGACTTGTGTATCTTTTCGTCTTTATGTTACACTCTAATAAAAAAACGTTTTAAAATTTCAGAATTTAAAAAAAAAAAAGAAGCAAATTGCAGCCTAATTCCTGAAATGCTAAACTGGGGTAATATTGAAAACATAGGTATATGGCCCTTCTTCAGAGAGCTTAGACTTAACGAAAGCAGGTGAGATATATAGTAGAAAACCGTGTATAGAAAACATTATTTGAATTTTACCAAGAAATGGACTGTAGAAATAATAATGCAAGCATGAGTTCACTTTACACTAGTGATTGGGGAAACAGTATATTTTTTAAGTGACATGCAAACCAGTTTGTGCAATATAAGTGAGGTTTTGATGCAGATAAGAACTAGATATGACCTTAGAGATCATCTGGTACATCTTGGAAATTTGAAAAGTAATTGAGACCCACTGCTGGTGGGAGAAATTTTGTACAGCTTTCCTGGATGACAGCTTGAGAATACATATCAAAGCCTTTAAAATATGCATATCCTTTGACTCAGTAATTTTAGTTACAGGAATTAATCCTATGGAATAATTTAGCATATGCACAAAGATTTACATACAAGGATATTCATAACAGCACTGATCTTAAATTTTTAATATTTTTAACTTCTCATTTTACAGCAGAGAGATTGCATAAATAGTAGCTACCTTCCATATATCCTTCACCCAGCTTTCCTAAACACTAACATTTTATATAACCATAGTACTTACCAAAACCAGGAAATTAGTATTGACAGAGTACCGTTCATAAAGCTATAGACCTTATTTAGATGTTGCCAGTTCTCTCACCGATGTCGTTTTTCTGGTTTACAATACAATCCAGGACCCCACATTGCATCATTAGTAGTTAGTCAATTTCTCTTATTCTCTTGACACTCTGGCATAGTTCTTCAGTTTTACCTTTGTCTTCCATAACTTTGACACTTCTAAAGAGTGCTACCCTGTTATTTTGTATAGTGTCTCTCAGTTTGGGTTTGACTAAATTCAGGTTATACATTTTAGGCAAGAATACCACAGAAATTAAATCATGCTCTTAGCATATCATATCAGGACACTTATAATACCAATACGCCTCATTAGTGATGATTTTAATTTTGATCACTTGGCTAAGGTGGTGCCTCTCATATTTCACCATAAATATCTTACAGGGAAATACTTTGAGATTATGTCTTTCTTTTTTTTTTTCTTTTCTGGTCTTATCATACTTTTGCCATCAATTTTGTCATCCATTTGATTAATCAGCAATAATTATTCTGTGCGGGCACCTGGGTTACTCAGTAAGTTAAGCATCCAACTTTTGATTTCTTTATTTCAGCTTAGGTCATGATCTCGGGGGTGTAAGATTGAGCCCTGCATTAGGCTCCACACTTAGCATTAGGCTGCTTAAGATTCTCTCTCCCTGTCCCTCTGCCCCTCCCCTGCTCACACGTTCACTCACTCTCTCTCTCTTAAAAAAAAAAAGAAAGAAAGAAAAATAATTATTACTGGGGTGTTAACCAAATAATGATTGTCTATTTTTAATTATTCCCTATACATTATAAATTAGAATTATATTATGAGGAGGAACTTTCTCTTATCCTCATTTATTTGTTTATTCATATACTTATTTATATCAATATGGACTTGTGGAATATTCATTTATTCTCTGATTAAAATTCCTTGCTATCATTTTTTATTTTTTGCTCACATTGTCCTAGATTTGGCCATTGGAAGTGTCTTCAGGATGGCTGTTATACCCTTTTGACATATTGCCATCTAATTTGACTTCTTTCTATTCTGACACAAGATGCGCCAAGTTTTCCTGCCCCAAACATGGAATCAGGCATTTCTCAAAATTCTAGTTCCTTTTATTGGCACTAGCTGTTTTCTTTGCTCCTGGCTTGTTTTTTTCTCCTAGGCTTTTTTGTGGATGGAATTAAAAAATACATGAAAATATGCAAACATCTCTATTTCTATATCTACTTGTCTATATCTATTCTTATATCTATCTATGTGTGTGTGCATTTTAAATTGAGTTCATCATGATATTGCCTACTCCAATATAATACAATAGCATTTCCCCCGTGGTTAATTTTAACTTTTTAAATGGTATGTAAAAAGTTACCATGCTCTATTGATACCATGGTATTTATAAATCTATACTCAGTGAATTGTACCTCTCCCCAAACCCTTTCTCCATTCCCATTTTCCTATTCTTTTATCTTTTATCCTTTTTCCACTTACCTCGTGGAAGGTAAGTAAATTCATTAGTTTCTGGTTTATCCTTCCTATATTTCATCCTATTTTTCCCCAGACAGCTTCATTGAAATATAATTCACATGCCATATAGTTTACTCATTTAAAATGTATAATTCAGTTTTTTTGTATAGTCACAGAGTTGTGCAGCTATCACCACAGTCAATTTTAGAACAATTTTATCGCCCTAAAAGAAACTCTCTCTTCAGTTTCTCTAAATTCTGCCAGTCCTTTGCAACCAATAATCTGTCTCTGTGCATATGCCTATTCTGGAACTCCACAAAAATGGAATCCGTACAAGCTTCTTTCATTTAGTACAGTGTCTTCAAGGTTCATCCATTTTATAGCATGTATCAATGATTCAGTCCTTTTTATTGCCATGTAATATTCCATTGCATAGCATAATGATTTCCTTATTATAACAAATTACTACAAATTAGGTGACTTAAAACAACATAAACTTATTCTCTCACAGTTCTAAAGGCTAAAAGCCTCTAAATATCAGCATTTAGAGTAATAAAGATATCACAGGACCATGTTCCCTCTGAAGTCTATTAGGAAAGAGTTCTTTGTATTTTCCTAGCTTCTGGTGGCTCTTGGCATTCAGTCCTTAGCATTTCTTAGCAATCAATTGTTAGTATTCCTTGGCTTAAAGCTGTATCTTTGTATGTCCTCGCCTCTTACTATAAGGATACTCTTAATTCATTGTGTATGCAATTATATCTACCTTATCTTTAAATAAGTTCACATTCTGAGGTTCCAGATAGACATGAATTTTAGGGGGACACTGTTCTACTCATTACATAAATTATACCTTATTCTCTTTATCCATCAACAGTTGATAGACATTTCATTCCTAAATTTGTTTATGCCCAAATGAGCAGATACATGAATATTTTATTTCCTTTTTATTTGAAAGATGGCACTCTGTTGGTACTCTTGTACTTGGCTTTTTTCACTTTGTAACATACCCAGGAAATTTCTCCATATTACTTCACAGAGATCTTGCTCATTCTAGTCTAAATAGTCACCCATCGAGAATTTAACAACATATCCATATATGGAAACTGATTAGTGATAAAAGTGTTTTACTAACATGGGAAGATATACATAATATATTTGTGCTTTCCTATAAATTTGTTTTTAATGTATCATACATTTACAAAGCATGAAATTTTTCTTCTTAATCTTTACCTCATCTATTCATTTCTTTTCTGAGAGTCAACCAGTGCTTCTATTGGAAGTCAATTATGCATATTTTTCCACAACTTACTTTTTCAGTTAGTATACCTTAGAGATCATTCTGTGTTTTTAGGACTACATAATACTCTATTTCATTAATGTACCACCATTTATTTTACTAATCTTCCGATGTACATCTTGGTTATTTCTAGCCTTTTGCTATAACAAATAGAGCAGTACTATTTGTAATGACCAAAATAATTAGAAACAATACAAATGTCTCTAAATACTAAATGGACAAATAAATGATATATTAGTACAGTGGAACATGTAATGAAAAGAGAATGAATGAACTGCCACTACACTTAACATTATAAATGAATATAACAAACATAATGTTGATCAAAATCAAACCTGAAAGAGTGAATCCTGACTTAGAGTAAAAATAGTTCCTTTTAGACCATTCTTTCTTCAAGGAAACAATTAATAATGCTGAACAAAATATTATAAAAGCAATGACCTGGGAACACTATAAACAATGAAAATTAGGCAGAAACTGAAGGGGAATCTATATTTGAAGCAAGGGAATAGTCATACATTTCTTCTTTTTGTGGCTTTTATCTCTAGGACAAGCCCAAGTTGGCATTAAGTGGCATGCCTAAAACTTGATAGAAAACATATAGTCTGACAGGTTAGAATTTGAGTCTAGCAAAGATTAACTATCTACTTTATGAAAAAAATAAATAACCATCTTCATGAAAACACAGTTCACTGGTCTATACAACAAAGGTGAGCAGACTTTTTCTTAAAGGGTTAAAGATTAAATATTTTAGACTTAGAGACCAAGTGGTCTCTGTTACAACTACTCAACTATGCCATTATAGTGCAAAAGCATCTATAGACAGTACATGCACAAATGGGCATGACTGTATTCCACTAAAACTTTATTCACAACTCAGATGACTTGCTCATTGGCTGTAGTTTGCCAGCCCCTACTCCACAACATGTCATTTACAATATTCAGGATACAATCTAAAATTATAAGGCATAGAAAGAAAAATGCACAATGAAGAACAAAAGAAAATAGTGGAACTAGTTATCTACCCAAAGAAAATGAAAACTCTAATTCAAAAAACCATATGCAGCCCTTTGTTCATTGCAGCTTTGGCATTATTTTTTTAAAGATTTTTATTTATTTATTTGTCAGAGAGAGAGAGAGAGAGCGTGCACATGCACACAAGCAGGAGGAGTGGCAGGCAGAGGGAGAAGCAGGCTTCTGGCTCAGCAGGGAACCCAATGCAGGACTCCTGGATCATGACCTGAGCCGAGGACAGACACTTAACTGACTGAGCCATGCAGGCGCCCCAGTCTTGGCATTATTTACATAGACAAGATATGGAGGCAGGCAGCCTATGTGTCCATTGATAGACAAGTGGGTAAGTGAGATGTAGTACACACACACATATACACACAGTGGAATATTACACAGCCATAAAAAGGATGGGATTGTGTCATTTGTGACAACATGACCTGGTGGAGATTATGCTCTGTGAAATAAGTCAGACTGAGAAAGACAAATACTATATGATTTTACTCATGTAGAATCTAAAAAACAAAACAAATGAATGAACAACAAAAAAGCAGAATCAGAAAAATAAGGAGGGGACAAAATTAGACCTATAAATACCGAGAACAAACTAATGGTTGCCAAAAGGAAAGGGACTAGAGGAATAGGCAAATGGGCGAAAGGGAGTGGAAGATAAAGCCTTCCAGTTACGGAATGATTAAGTCACAGGAATAGAAAATACAGCATAGAGAGTATACTCACTGCTATTGTAATAGTGTGTGTGATAGCAGATGGTAGCTATACTTGTGGGAAACTAGTATAACATTGTGTGTCAACTTTATGAAAATTTTAAAAAAGAAAACCTCAAAAGATTTAAAAGAAAAAAATCAGTAGAGACCAACTCAGAAATGACTTTAATGTTGGAATTAGCACACAATTTTAAAGTAATTATTTTAATTGTACTCTAAAATGTAAAAGGAAATTTGCTCATGTGAATGAACAATTAGAAAATCTCAACAGAGAAATAGAAACTTTTAAAAATGGAAATTCTAGAAATGAGAAGTACAGTCTCTGAAATAAAAAATTTAGTAGGCGCTCTTTCAACAGTTCAGAGATGACAGGAGAGCCAGCAAACTTGAAAATAGAGCTATAGGGAAAAAAAAAAAAGAAAATAGAGCTATAAAGATAATGTGTGAAGAGCAAAGGTGTGAAGAACAAAGAAAAAACTGAAACAATAAACAGAGCTTCTGTAACCTGTGGGGCAATATCAGAGGGCTTAATGTGTGTATAATTGGAGTCCCAGAAGGAAAGGAGAGAGAGAATGGAGCAGGAGAAATAGTTGATGAAATAAGGACTGAAAGTTTTCCAATTCTGACCAGAGATGTGAACTTGTAGATTTGGGACATTCAATGAGCCACAAACAGAATAAATACAAAGAAAACCAAAACTAGATATTTTATAATCAAACTACCAAACAAAAAGATAAAAAGCTATTAGAAGTTGCTAGAGCAAAATAGCACATTAATACAATGGGGAAATTATATAAACAATTATAGATTTCTTATCAGAAACAATGTTGGTCAAAAGAGCATGGAACAACATCTTTAAAGTGCTGAAAGTTGGGGTGTCTGGTTAGCTCAGTCAGTAGAGCATGCAATCCTTGATCGTGGGGTTATAAATTCAAGTTCCACATTCATCATGGAGATTACTTAAAAATAAAATCTTTAAAGCGCTGAAAGAAATCTACCAACCCAGAATTCTATACCCAGCAAAATTTTTCAAGGATGAAGGTAAAATAAAGACCTTTTCATATAAACAAAAATTAACATACCATGTGATTCTATTTATATAAAGTCAGTGGAAATAGAAGTCAGGTTACCCTTGGAGGGAATTGGTTTTGCAAGAAGAGAGTATTTCAACGTAAAAAAACCACCCCACATATTAGTAGCTTAAAAACAATAGCAGTTTTATTTTCTCACAATTCTGCAGTCAATGCTAGACTCAGCTGGCAGCTCTTCTCTTGGCCTTTACAGTGTTACAGTGACCACTAGCATGGCTGCATTTAGCTAGATGTTGGCTGTATGCTGGACTCATTTGGGATGGGTAGAATCTTCTGTCTCTTCATTTAGTCTGAGTCAGTACTTCAGGATCAGGCTTCCAATTTGTACACTTTTCTGCATAGGTGTTACACCTCAATAAAAAGTCTGCTTTCAAAGTGGGTGCAAACAATAGAGAACCTATTTTTAAAAAAATAATGTAGCAAAAATAGACTGAAAGATGTTCCAGAAAATATAAGTACGTCTATATGACTAGTATAGGGGTTTTGTAAGGAAAATTAGTAGGTAATAAAGCAAAATAGAGAGAGAACTTGGAGTTAGATTGCACTGAGATTTTGAATGCTTGATTAAGGAGCTGGGTCTGATTTGAAAGGATGTAGGAAGTTATTAAAGCGCTTTGAGCAGAGAAATAATATCCAAAACAGCAGTTTAGGAGATAGAATTCCATGCTAGTATATAAAATCACCTGAAAGAAGCAGAGGTTATAATGAGGCTGACCTCTTTGGAAGCAACAACTTGGATATGCACCAATAGGGGTTTGAATTAGAATGGTGAAAAGAATTTATTTAACCTGCATATAGGGATTAAGGGCCTCCTGTATTCCAGGCACTGGTAATGTACTTTATATGTGGTGATGTCTACCTCCAGGGAATTCACAATATGTGAAATAGAGATGTGTAAAGAAATAATCACAATTTGTTGTAGTAGAGCTATAGTAGATGAATGCTTAAAGTGTTAGAGACCTGAGAAGAGGGAACAATTAATTGCATGGAGGACTCTAAGAAGTACTTTGTATAAGATTTAACATTAGATGGGTGTTTGAGGCTTGACAAGTGAAAAAGACCTCCCCTCAAAAAATCTACACAGAAGAAACAGTGTATGCCAAGGCATAGGCAAAGAAGAGTCAAGCATCATGCACTGGGGGACATATTTCATATGCCTGCAATGCAAGCTAAGCATAAGTACAAGAAGCTAGAAAGATAAAGAAGGATCACATTACCAAAGGCAAAAAGACATCATGAAAGAAGTCTTAATAGGATTTAGTGACTATGTAAGAAGACAAAAGTGATCCAAAGATTTTGAATTTAAGTGACTGGAAAGATGATAATACAAAGAAATCGGAATTCAGTATTAAGAAATACAGTGTTTAGGGGCGCCTGGGTGGCTCAGTGGGTTAAGCCTCTGCCTTCGGCTCAGGTCATGATCTCAGGGTCCTGGGATCGAGCCCCGCATCAGGCTCTCTGCTCAGCAGGGAGCCTGCTTCCCTTCCTCTCTCTCTGCCTGCCTCTCTGCCTACTTGTGATCTATCAAATAAATAAATAAATAAATCTTTAAAAAAAAAAAAAAGAATTACAGTGTTTAGATAGTTTTCATATGAGGGGTCATAAAATATCTAGGAGGTCTTTTTTAAGTATGTGTTTTTAAGTATGTGTGAGGAGGAACAGTAAATCAATGGATGTCTGAATATCAAATATTCACGTAGGTTCTGACAGTCAACCAGCAACCTAGAATTGATTACTGTGCCAGTTGACCACTGGAATAATTATAAACCGTAAGAGAAAAGAAAAATTATCTGAAGAATGTTTTTCTTAATCCAGAAGAAAAAGAAATCTTGAAATACATGTAGGATAACTGAAGAAGAAACAGAATTGCTATGAATGGTCCAAAGGTTTGGTTTTAAATAATCAAATTAATTCCTCTTTCATTTGTTTTAAAATACTGTTGTTTCAAGAACCACCAATTATCAGCTAATGCTGGAAGTCTATAATTATGTGTTAATATATGACAAGACTGGCAATCTCCACAGAAGACCGGCACTTAGCAGAATGCTTAAAGCTGCTATTGGTCCAGTGAATCTGTAGCTCAGAAATTTTCATAGAAAGTAACCTCTGTTGTTCAAATTACATATCCATTTATGGAGAAAAACCCCACTGAGTATAGGCAGCATTACCTGAATCATTATAGAGTAATTGATTAAAAATTCATATTAAACTTTGATACTGTGGGTCCCAATGAGTGGTTGCTTGGGGCCTGGAGGGCGGAAGGAGGTGGGGACTTACTAAGAAGCACAAAGAAATTTTTAGAAGTGATGGATATGTTCATTATCTTAGTTGTGGTGATAGTTGCATGGATGTATACATATTCAAACTTATCAAATTGTACACTTTAAATATGTACCATCTATTGTATATCAGTCATACTCCAATAAAACTGTTAATAAAAGAAATTAATTTAATTTTAGAATAGTCATATATAATATTTTTTTAGTCCTGCACTATTATCCATACAAAAAAGTTAACCATTTTTAAATATGTGTACACAACTTGAAGAATCCTAGGCTATCTAAGTTACGATAAGTATAGTGGTTTTTAATTAGCCTTAAAGTAATATACTTTATTAAGCTGTACATTTGTGTATGTATGTTTGTGAACCTATGCTGATTCTGGTGATTATTTTTCTTGAGAGTCGGTATCTATGGAATGGATGTTAAATTGGCTTTTTTTTTTTTTTTTTTAAGTTATCTATTAGAGAGAGAGAGCATCTGTGGGGGTGAGGGGCAGAAGGAGAGGGAGAAGCAGGCTCCCCATCAAGCAGGGAGCCTGATGCGGGGCTCCATCACAGGATCCCCAGATCATGACCTAAGCCAAGGTAGACACTAAACCAACTGAGCTACCCAGGCACCCTATTAAACGTGGCTTTTAAGCAGCTTTTAGAATACATCAATATCACATTAGTTTGAATATTTTTTTTCTTGTGAGAGAAATGATCAGCAGAATGATCAGTGTTTCAAGTGCCCCAGATCATAATAACACTTTTTTTTTAAAGATTTTATTTATTTATTTGATAGACAGAGATCACACAAGTAGGCAGAGAGGGGAGGGGAGAAGCAGGCTCCCTGCCGAGCAGAGAGCCCGATGCGGGACTCGATCCCAGGACGTTGGGATCATGACCCAAGCCAAAGGCAGCGGCTTAACCCACTGAGCCACCCAGGCGTCCCCATAATAACACTTTTAATAAAATTTTCTTCTAACCTTTGTACACTTTTGCTTTATGAATGAGCTTTCCTTTTAGAATCAGACTATTAATGGCTTTCTGACAATATCATCTTGGCTACGACTTAATAAAGAAGTTCAAATTGGGATATGTGATACAAGAGAAACTTTTACAAGAATTTGCTATATGATGCTTGGAGTGTGGTCAGTCAGATGTCAGTTAATACTGTATAATATTGCTAGAGTATAAATAGTGAAAGTATTTATGCCCTTTTTTGTAGTAACTTCAATTCATGGAATTTAATCTAAATAACTAAAAACATGAGAGCAAATACAAATGAAAATATAGTTGTGTCATTTTCACATATAATAGTAAAAATTAAAAGAAACTTTAATATAATGGATAAACTCTGTTATTTATTGATACTACCATTAAAAATAATGCAGCAGTTTGAGACTACATGTATGTTAGATGAAAAATAAACCAAAACAGTGGGTTCATTCATTTTGCAGAATTTCATTAACTTAAAATTTAAGGACTTTTCAATGGGAAGATAGGAATCAAAATATTATTCATAATATATAGTATATTGTTCAGAAACATGAATAAAATTCACATCAAATTAAAAAAAATTTAAGGACTTTCCTGTAAGCATAAAAAAATCAGGATATAAAATTACCATTACCAGCAAAATAGCAAGAATGATTATGGCAGGGGGTAAGATGATAAATACTATGTGTTTTCTGTATCTTATTTTTATTTTTTTTAAATTATTAGTCATTTTTAAAAGAACATACTCCTTTTAATTAACAAATTTAGCTACCCTAAAGTAACATAGACCACTAGTGGCTGAAGCTCTGGGGTTTCATTAGTACCGTGATGACTTAATTAACAAATCCTCTATGAACAAAACCTCTTTCCCAAGACTGGCCTTGGTGCAGCAGGCATGAGGGAAGGATCAATTTTCTTTGAGCTAGATTGGTGGCAGCAGGGACTAATGAGGCAGGGCGTTGAAAGTGGCTCTCTCTCAGATCTAACTCCTCGGGGGTTGGCTAGAACTGATGCTGAGGGCACTGCTGCACTCCCGGGACCCAAACAGCCTGGTTACCCAGGTGTTGAAAAAACGATTTCTGTGCCAAGACCATATGTGGCTTTTAAGAGACTCCACAGGACTCTTGCTTTAGGCAGAGCTTTTCTGGTGTGGAATGAGTAGGCTAGAAAATAGCAAAGAAGGAATCCCATGTGCTAGGGTGCTTCCATTTGTCTTCTGTGTGCTCACTATGCCACTTTTTCAATTCTCTGGGCTTCATTTTATTCAAATATAAAATGAAAGGACTGACTAGAAAATCTCTAATATATCTTGCAGTCCTAATGGACTATATATCTAGATCAGGAGTTTGAACTTTTCTGTAAAGGGCCAAACAGTAAATATCCTCAGCTTTGCAGTACTGACAATCTCAGTCACAACTGTCAACTCTGTTTTTGTAGCATGAAAGCAGCCATATGTGACACATAAACAAATGGGTGTAGCTGTGTTCCAATAAAACTTTATTTAAAAAATAGGCACTAACCAGATCGGCCCGCAGGCCACCATTGGACAACCCCTGGTCTAGATATTAAAATAATGGAAATGTAATTAAAAGACTTCTTTGGGGGATAGGCTGTAAATCTTATTTTGGTGGCACCATTCTTTCCCTCATTTTCTTTTAAGGATTAGTCAAATATAAAATGATATTTCACTGTCAGGGTTTAACACCATAGGAAAAGGTTAAAAATATCCTGTCACCAAACTGTTGTATTAAATTGTCTGCAATTGAGGAACCCGGAGCTTTCTCGATTAAGGAAGAATAATGGTGTCTACAACACTTTTAAGCCTTCAGAATTCTTTGAGCCTAGTAGGATCAAAGTTCAATGCCTGTTAATTTTGTTTCTGATCAAATCAGCTAAATCATGCCTTTCATGATAATGTGAGTTTCAGACTGTGTGTGTGTGTGTGTGTGTGTGTGTGTGTGTGTGTGTGTGTTTCAGAAAGGAGCGACTGCATGCTAGACCGACTTCAGATCTCCAACTGTCTTGGGTTGGGTTTATGTCTTGGTCTTAAGTTACCAGGATTCTAATGTGGAAATCAGTCTGTCTTCACTTTGGAGACCTTTGTTAGTTCTCCCACCTCAGGCCTCAACTAATCTACTTTGTCTAGTGCATTTATATCAGACTTTACTTCTGTTTGCTGTAACAACAAAGCATCCATGGGTTGAGATCATTAATCCAGGCCTATTATTACATGAAGGGATCGGCACAGTGACACTTTATCTGCCTAGAGAAGTCTAAAATACTCTTATTTGCCAGCTTGCTTTCAACTCAGCACTGTTTGGGATCTTTACTTTTTAAGCTGAAGAGCATTAATTCCTTACTGGCCTACTCCTTACTAACCTCAGCTGTAAACCCAGCAGAACTGATATACTCTTGTCCTTACAGCTTATCCACAGTAAGCAGGTCTACCCTCTCAGCATCGTGACAACTATAACCCTTATGTTAATGCAGCAGTTTTCCAAGTATGGACCCATTAGAGTCTCTGAGACTCCTTCAAGTTGTCTTGTCCATGAAGTCAAATCTATTTCACAATAATATTAAGATATCATTTGCTTTTTTTTGACTCTCAATTTCAGTAGCATTTTCCAGAGACTACATAATGCATGATATAGCAACAAATTGAATACTAAAACAGATATGAAAACCCAGCTGCCTTTTATTAAACCAGACATTAAAGAGATCAGCAAAAATATAAATGCCACTCTTTTCACATTTTTGTTTGGAATATATTGTTGTTGTTTTTCATAGAAATATGTTGAAGTGTAACTGGTTTACAATAACATCTTTTTAAGTTTCTAACACAGTAAATATTGATGAATATAACTCACATAAACAAAAGCTATTTGAGGTTCTCAGTTTTTAGGAGTGCAAAAAGAGTCCTAGAACTGAAAAATTTGAGAATGTCTACTCTAATGTAATAGTCTTAGTTGCAATCCTCTGATCTCATGGCTACCAATAACATTCTCAACATATGACCATGAATAAAATATCCACTGAAATTCCCCCACTCAGAGATAGCAAATGTTAACAATTTAGTGATTATCCTTCCAGACATCTTTTTACTGAGGGCTTTCATGCACAGATTTCATAATTTTACATATATAGGATCATACTATACTTTTCCAAATTTTATCTCATAAGATACTTCCACCTAATTAATAAAGTCTTTGAATTCTTACAAAAACCTAAAGTCTTGAAAGGGGCATAGACATCATATCATATTCCCAAATCATTCAAGAATCCTCTTTAAAGTACTCAGTACCTAACAGATCTATTCATTTCAGTTTTTTTTTTTTACTTTATTTAAGCTTTATTTAAACATATGATGTAACCCCACCACCCTCACCCAACCCCTCTTCCCCCCACCCCCCTCAGTTTGTTTTATGACATTAAGAGTCTCTTTTGGTTTTTCTCCCTCCCGATCCCATCTTCTTTCATTTTTACTTTTCCTACCACCTTAACTCCCACCCCCGTTGCATCTCCACTTCCTCATATCAGAGAGATCATGTGGTAGTTGTCTTTCTCCACTTGACTTATTTCGCTAAGCATAATACGCTCTAGTTCCATCCATGTCGTCGCAAATGGTAAGATTTCATTTCTTTTGATGGCTGCATAGTATTCCATCATATATATATACCACATCTTCTTTATCCATTTCAGTTTTATAAACCCCCAATTATTAGAAAGTTTTTCCTTCTGTTGAACAGAATTTATTTTAACATTTCTGTCCATCAGTCCTAATTCTACTTTCAGAAACTATGTAGAATATATCTTACCCATCTTGGCTGTGCTGCATTCTGGATATTTTCTTCTGATCTGTCTTCCAGTTCACTAATTCTTTTCTAAGCTGTGTCTGGGTTTCTGTTGAATTTATCCACTGAATTCTTATTTTCAGTTTCCATTTAAACCTATTCATTCTTAACTTCAATTTTTTATACTTTATAGTCCTCTGCTAAAGTTCAATAAGCATAGTTATTTCAAAGTTTCTGTTTGATAAGTTCAACATCTGTAACTATTTGGGGCTACTTTCTATTATATAATTTCTACTGGTTTTAATGTCCTTCCTTGCCTCCTTACTTACTATTTATTTACTGTTCATTTTTTGTTGTGAGCAAGACAGTGTATTTGGAAAATAATTTGTAGAAATAATGTAAAGCATAGGATGATTCATGATTGCTTTTGGAAGTTACAGTAACACTGGCACACTAGAATCATCTTGATCTAAGATTAGGAATTCACAATTGAAAACTAAGATGTGGTTCATTGCCTACACCTGTCTACTTCCTGTTCACCCTTAATCATAGGTGCAGCCCTCTGGGTTTCCTTGCTTGAAGAGATTTTACAAGGACCATTTCTCTTGACAGGCTCTAGATTCCAAATTCTGTCTTCCTAGCAGTACCAAACACCAGACTCCTCTCTGGGCCCTATCTTCTTTGAGATCCCATTGTATTAATTCTTCACTCTTTTATTAGGCCTTCAATGCCTTCAAAGACATTTTTAAAATACATTTTATTCAGATGTTCTAATTGTTCTTCTTGAGACAGTTGGTCTAAGTTATGTAGTCCGCCATTATCAAAAGCCCCTAAGACCTACTTAAATTAATATTAATACTTCTCTGGCCTTCTGGGGTACTTAGGAAACAGGATCAGGATGTCTTACCAGGACATCCTCATATACACATCTTATCTGTACCAAATTCATCCAGGTACTCTTTAAGAGCACTTCTTGAATGTTCAGTCTGATTTTATACTTGGTTCAGGCAAAGGGAAGGCATTATTCAAATAAATAGTTACTCTATAACCTTCATCTCATAATTTTGAATTCTGTTTGGATTAAAAGTCACAGTGCTGCCTTTTTTATATGTTTATTATAACAAGTAACCCTCAAAATCTGAATGACTTTCAATAATAAGTATTTTTCTGTTGCATTATTGTTCTACACTGAGTTAGCTGAGGCACCGCTCCATGTTGTATTTATTTTAGGACCAAAACTGAGGCACAGCCCAATCCAGAATATGCTAATTGTATTGATGTATTGATGAAAGATGAAAGAACTACATAGTAGTTACAGTTCTAGCATCACTTCCCCTTCCATTTCATTAGCTGAAGCAAGTTACATGGCCAGGCCCTGATATTGATCAGATAAGAAGTATAAATTTAACAGATTATGGTTCTCCCACAGGGGTAAGCCCAGTAAGGGGGGGACAGTGAATACAATGTACATTGTCTCCATTCTCCTTCACAGGTTTATATATATCCTAGTCTTCTTGTTTTAAAATTAATACTTAGAATGAAAGTCTTATTGTAATTTAGAATTTAAACCAACTGAAAACAAAACATCAGAAGAAACTATTGTTTAAACCTTGAATTAAGCTAAAGAATTGGATTTGTTTTAAAAACTACTCTGGGTTCTTTTTTAAAACATTAATTCTGTATGTGCAGTTTCTTTCACCTGGTATTTCTCTAAATTACTTTATCCCATCTTTTATCCAACCAGTCATATAGGAATTTGCTCTTTGGGGAGTTAAATCTTAAATATTGACCTCTAGGTATTATAGAGTGACCCAGTTGTATTTTCCATTTTATATTATGTTTTAATGTGCACTCAATAGTCCATATTACCTTTCCTAGGATTTTTAGTTAAACAATTTTGTTTGTTTTAACTCTAAATTACATTATTCCCATTTATTTGGAATTTTTCTCTCTTTTCCTAATTGTTTTAATTGCCCACC